>PVIU01013465.1:27905-55779 GCA_004026605.1 Ondatra zibethicus | reverse complement strand
GTTTTGTCTACTATGCCCACCTAAGGGCTGTCCTATCAAAAGGCCAAGGCACTCTCTTTATTTAACAAATGAAAGCAACATAAATACAAGAGGACCTCCCACAGTTAATGAAAAGTTCACTACCAGCACTGAGTTACCTCTTTTAGGGTTATTAGTCAGTGAGCTCCCATATTTACTAAAACATTACAGGCTGTTGCAAATGCTATTGATTGTTCTCCAGAGTTTGATAACAAAACCATATTACTAAAGACAACATATATTTGAGTCACAGAAAATATCAATATAAAGCTGATATTGATCTGAGAGCTTCATCCATACCTACTGGCTTACTTTCATAGTCCTAGAAGTTGCTACTTACATGACCGATGTCTAAAATTAATCATCAATCTTATCCACCCATGAAACTTATGAGCTACAATAATGACATGCCTACTAGTATAATAATAACATAAATATAACAAGATTAACCAATCACATTTTGAGTAAGTTGTACTCTACAAGCTGAAAAAAACATACCTGGTATATATTACTGGACCAAGAATCTATGGCTAGATAGATTATAGCTCCTTGAAAAAGAACCTATTACTATTATTCTGCCAAAGAAACTTGGTACACAAATTACCATCAAATTATCCTTAACCTTACCAATAGATTAAATCATTTCTTAACCCTCATCAAAGAAACTTCTTTTTGCAGTAGGCAATGATTAACACACAGACCCACAACTGGCTAAGTACAGAGATACTGTCAAATATTCAGCCCTCAATTAGGCATCTCTGATCACATGCCTTACATGAGATTCCCCTCTGTATGCTGTGAATATCACCAGTTAATAAAGGAACTACTTCTTGGCCTATAGCAGAGTTATATGGGAAATAGAGCTAGGCAGAGAAAACTAAGATGAATGCTGGGAGAAAGAAGGGTAGAGTCAGAGGGAAGCCAGTAGTCCTGCAGGAGCCAGATGGAACTTTACCCAGTAAGTTGCTGCCACATGGCAATATAAAGATTAATGGAAATGGGTTAAATTAATATGTAAGAGCTAGCCAATAAGAAGCTACAGCTAACTGACGTTTTCTGTCCTGCCTGGTTCCCGCAGTCATTAAGTCCCAAAGAAATCACACAGAGGTCTACATTAATCATAAACCTATTGGCCCAGTAGGTCAGACTCTTATTAATGCTTACATCTTACATTAGCCCATTATTCTTGTCTATGTTAGCCACGTGGCTCTCGGTACCTTATTTGGTGAGGCAATCACATCTTGCTTACACTGAATCTGGGTCACAACTGCAGACTGCGTCCTCTTCCCAGAATTCTCCTGTTCTCATTGCCCCGCCTCTGCTTCCTGCCTGGTCACCCTTGCCTGGCTACTGGCCAATCAGCATTTATTTAAAATATAATTGACAGAGTACAAACCATTGTCCCACAGCACTTATTAATACAGTTTCTGTGTGATTATTTCAGGGCTAAGCAGCTGGCAACGAAACAAGCAGGCCTCCTTACTACACACTCCTTCCTTAAAAGTTTAGGGATCATTGTGAAAGAGGAGGAAGAATGAGTGTAACAACCAGAGGTTGGGGATTATTACCATGAAAGAGTGCCTTCCAGTCACAGTGGGGGAGCTGTGCATATGAACTTAGAACAGTTAAGATAGCATGCACAAAACCTGTGAAAACTAAAGCCAGAACAAATTTCACAATGGGGAGGGGAGGTAGACTTGAAGTCCTACCTGTTGTTGAGGAACCATTGGTAATTTCTAGTTGCTTAGAGGGTCTGTTTTCCAATAGTGTATCCCCTGGTTAAGTTGACCATGCTTCAGAGAAATTACACAAGTTAAAAACAGAAGAAGATAGAAAATGTTGTATAGGCATGGGGAGTGGGTCTATGAGGCATTGGAAGTGGTAGATAGGATAATATATATGAAATTCTCAACGAATTAAAATACTTTTGAAATATTTATCAAAATGATAAATAAAAAGATAAAACTGATAACCTAATCTACATTTTCTATTATACTAATAATAATTTTGAGACTCAGAAAAATTTAAACCACATAAAAAGCAGAAATAACTCTCAAACTCACATTTCCTAATTCCCATTTGTGGATCTTTCCAAATGACACCACAATGTCTTATTCACCATATGTAATATACTGATCTCTGCAATGGTGTATATATTACTCCTTCATTATTGGCAATCTTTTCAAACTGCTTCTCCATGGTGAGCTAAATATTTGTATATTGAAACAGATATTTAAATGTAGAAGTACCATAGAAACAGAATGAATCCCCTCTGCACTATCTCCATCAAATGGTAATATTTCCACTGCTTTTACTCCTCCACTGATAGTGAGCTCAATACTTCAAAAAGCTCTTTAGTTCCAAATGTTATAATACTCTGGACATTAAAACATTTTTTATTTGAAGCTAAAAATCTGACTTCCTGAAATATGTGTCTTTTCTGTTTATGTGTCTTAAAAATCAATGCTGAACATATAACTTATCCTTACATGACAGTTTTTGGGCTGTCTGCAGATAATTTTCAAGTTCTATAACATTTTTCTCACTATCCCAATTCCTCCTTCTATAGTCTAAATGTATACTCATTTCAAAAATCCAGAAAGAAAGGCTCCAGAATGTTTTGAGTAAAATGCCATAAAATGGAATCTAAAGAACAATTTTGTTTTATCTGCAAAATGTCTAAATGTTCTTCAATGGATATGCAAACATTTATTATTTTAGGAATATTTATATTTTAAATCAAGCAAGTTTTATGAAATTAATGTCCTACTCTTCTGAGTTCAAAACGTGTTTGTCCTGAACAAACACAATTCAATTTAAATCAATTAAATTGAGTGATAAGAAAATATCTCAGGAAATAAATTATCTAAAAGTTAAGTAAATTACTTAATGACACAAAAAATAATTATGATGGAATTTGAAATTAAATGATTAGTTCCTGAAACCAAATCATAAGTTCCCAGATTCGTAGATAATATTTTAAAATTAAAAATCACTATTCTCTATACTAATAAGCTTCAGGTCTGTTTGAGTTAAAATTTATTTATTTTACTAGCTGTACTGGGAGTATTTCCTCCTTGGGATAGAATTTTCATTCTTATGTCTAATATGGTGGAAGTGCCAGCACATTGAGGTTGATGATATAAAACCCTAAGAGAATATCAGAAATAAGATTGTTAAATAGAATCATTTAGAATCGGTGTACACGGCACCTGGAGTTGCTACGTTGACATTTCTACTAGTGTATCAGAAACTTTTAAACATCACAGTATCCAAATGAATTCTACAAATAAGGGAATAAAGAAAATTGGTACTCAAAATCTTCATGTGTCAAATACTGAGGTATTTTCACTGTACCTTTATGCCTTTAAAGCTTAATTTTTCTTCATGTAGCTAAGATAAAAGGGAGTTTTCAGATTAATAAATGAAAGCAATGTAAGAACTTAGACCTAGAGGCCTGGGCTTGAGTCCAATTTTTCCATTTACTGACTATTGTTTCCTTGGTGACCGCTCTCAACCCTGATTATCTCATTTACATAATAGTGATATTGCCACTTATACTACCATGTGGTTTTAAGAATTAAGAGTGACTCATCTTGATATTGGATAATCAATTGGATGGAGGGTTTTTAAAGAAATAAAAGCTATAAATTTTGAGAGAGAGCAAGCAGGTCCATGGGTTAGGTTTGAGGAAGAAAGGGGAAAGATAGAAATGATGAAATTATGTTATAATTTCAAAGAACAAAAATTATTATAATATATGTGTAAGAAGAATTCATATGGTTGAGTGATTCCAATTGTGGCTCTAGATACTCTACCAAAGATTGAGACTTATTTATAAGTCAGCTTTATTTTAAATTTCTTTCATTTATGTGGGACTCGAAAAATTTGAAAATTTTTGACTCAACAAATTTGAAAATTCACTTGTAAGTATGTAAAATTAGTCTACTCGCTAGTATTAGGTAAAATTGACACAACCTGCAGCCATCTGAGAGGAAGGAGCCACAATTTAAAAAATGCCTCCACAAGATCAGAATGTATGGAAGCCTATAGGGCATTTTCTTAATTATTGATTGATGTCAGAAGACCTAGCCCATTGTGGGTGTAGCCATCCCTGGGCTGATTGTCTTGGTGTCTATAAGAAACTAGGATGAGCAAGCCATGGGTAGCAAGCCACTAAGCAGTAGCCTCCGTGGCCTCGTCATCAGTTCATGTCTCCAGGTTTTTGCCCTGTTTTTAGCTCCTGTCTTTACTTCCTTTGGTGATGAAGAATGATATGGAAGTATAAAACAAATAAATACTTTCCTCACCAAATTGTTTTGGCCATGGTGTTTCATCACAGCAACAGTAACACTAAGACAATTAGTGGTTTCAAAGGTCCAGTTTTTATTCAAAGTAATTTTGACAGTAGTATTAATTAAACAGTCACAAAATTAAGACAGTATTCCAAAAGTATAAATTTAAAGAGCACCACTTTGTTTCATGAAGTGAAACTATCACTTTGTTTCATGACCATAGGACACATTGTTACCTGGAATATGTACAATTGGATACAGATCACTATGCATTATGACTGAATACACTTTTGTAAGTGATTGATGGAGGAAAAACTGACAATTTCTGCAACTGAAAAACAGAGTAGCTCATTACTAGCATGAAGAAATTCTAGCGCTATGACAACATTGCAGCTCCAACTACCCATTAAAATGGAAACTTAAAGGATTTAAGAGTGCACCTTACCTTCAAATGTAACAATCCAGTCTTCATATATGATGCAAGGTCTCTACATAATATAGAAATTGCTGGATATGAGAGGATTAAAGAGAGAGATATCTTATTGTGAATTACTTGAGTTTCAGTGGTTATGGGACAACAAAATGTGGGTCAAAAGGTAGCTAAAAATGCACAGGATGGCCTCACAGGAAAAGAATACTGAACATGATTCTTAATATAATGGTTAGTTACTTTTGCAGAGGTAAGCTAACTTTACTCTGAGTAAGCAAATATCTTCATGGGAAGAAGACAATCCTTTATGTTTATTAGTATCAATGTATTCAATATCAAACTTTTATAGCATATTTGTATTTTAGACTTAATATATTTATACACAATTTCAAGACAAAACCAGTATTACCTTGGGTAAGGAAAATATAAAAGAAATATTAAGTCATCTCAGCACAATATATTGAAATCATGGAATTGAGGTCTAACACCATTTCCTATGATCTTGGGGAATTTAGCTGTAAGCCTTAAATTCTTCTTCTGGAAAAAGAAAAACAAGAGTATGAAGAGATTAAGAAGAATTGACTAATTTTGATGTTCCAAAAACTCTAACAATTAGAATCATGACCATATTTCAACTTGTAGCTTTCAAATGGTTGGTGCAATGATATAATATATACCAAATGAAATATTTTCATGAGAGAGATACAAATTAATAGATTTTGAAAACTTTGCAACTGTCATTACATGAAACTGTCTTAAATGCATTGAATATTTTAACTGTCCACATAATTTTTAAAGCAAAAATATTCTAAATAAAATTACACACAAACACACATACATAAATATCACATTTATACTAGTGATTCAGTATCACTGATATTAAAATAATATATGATTAATGTTAAATCATATTGTCATATTGAAAGTTGGAGGGAGGCTGCCTTAGTACAAGTGAATATAGCAAATAGATAAAAGATTTTTTAATCATAGCAATGAACTAAACAATCAATATGGTGACACAGATTTATTCCACATTGTGTAATTACATACCCACTTGAAATCGACTCAGGCTTTAGTAGATATATACTCCAATATTTGCAACATATTTGGGCAATTTCTTTCTATCATAGGAATATAAGTAGTAACTATTAACCACTCAGTAAATTAAAGTCTAAAAACTACTTTATTTGCAAATATATCTTTTAAGTAGCATTGAATGTACTGAGTAGGATATATGTAGGACAGAGAACATAATTGTCTGGTTTTTACAAAAAAAACCCAGACAATTACTAAATGTATTCTATAAAAAGCAAAGTCACCTTTGAAACACTGCTAACATCCCCAATTCATCATAGTGATTCAATGGTCAAAATATATAAATTTTGAATCATAAAATTATCCATAGTAATTGCAGAAGAAATTACATAGTTTTCAAAAACATAATTCAGTTAAATTCAACCAGTTTTTCTTAATTCCTGGTTTCTACACACAGTTCAGCTTTCTAGACACTGGTACCTAAAATAACTACAAAAACCACATGATTTGGTTGCAAGATATAGAGTAACCAAGCTGGAGCTCATATAAAATCCTCCTCCATGTTAAGAAGCTTGCATACTCCCAGAAGATATTATACAGAATGCTAGATGAAAAGGCATTGGTGGACTTGAACAGCTGTGAAACCTCTGAATTGCAATAGCAACGTTCATTTGAAGATATGTCCACCTGCACAATAATAGCCTGACTGCTATGGGAGTTAACAACCACAATCTGATTAGATTGGATGCCCACTTCACAGAATGTAATCCATGTCTGGTATGATAAACTTGGTCAAACATGCGTGTTTAAGGATGCCATAGGGTCTGGGGAAGGGACATATTAACATTCTTTTGCTAAATGGCAGTATAATCAAACTTCTGTCTAATTATTTGTTTATACCCATTGATGAATGTTACTCTCAGATGAATCAGAAAAGTCTCTTCTCAGTGAATGGTAGTAAATACAGTGATTCAAGGTTGTTCAACTTACTGATGATGGGTGGGTTTTATGGTACAGTCTTTAATTCAAGCACTCGGGATATAGAGAGAAGCAGATCTATGTGAGTTTGAGTGCAGTCTGGTCTACACAATGCACTCCATGAGCTAAGACTACATAGTCAAACCTTTCTCAAAAACAAAAAGATAAAGAGAATAAGGGATGGATGAGGGTCTAACACTAAAAGAGACATTTATGCACCTTTAAGGCACAGGGAACACTCAGAAAAGGGCAGAAAGAATGAAAGGCTCAGAAGACATGGTGAATTATAAAATGTCATCTTCTGCAATTGCAATCATGAACTCTCAGTAACTCTGCTGACTGCAGTGAGCCTGAAAAAGAATGAATTTTCTCAAGAGTCAGACATAGACTGAGTTAGGACTCAGGGGGCTCTATTCCTCTTTGCTGAACTAATGGGTACTGACAGACTCTGAAAGAGGAGGAAACATTGTCTCCAGTTCTGTAACAACAAACCAAATCTAATGTCAAGCAGATGTACCCGATGAAATCTGTGGGCCACCAAACAAAACAAAAAGACATGAAAGTGGGAAACAAATTTGTAGAAAGTATGGGGAGATAACTGTGTGAGAGGAATAAGAAAGAGTGTGGGAATAATAATCAGAAAGCTTTATATACATGTATTAAATTGTCAAAGAAACAAATTTGTTAATAAAAACATATTTATTTCAAGATTTTAATTATGAAATTTCTCCCTTTCCATTTCCTCCCTAACTAACAAATGAAATCCCAAATGCCAGGGAGAAAAATTATCACTCAGGTTGTTGCTCAAGCAAATACAAGATACCTCCACAATATAGGCTGTTAATGATGCTCTTGGACACCTGCTAGAATTTGACAATAAGTTCTTATTGCTGAAGACGTCAAAGGACTTGGACATAGTACATGGAGAAATCCAATTGATACTAAGCAAGGCTACTCCTCCCCCAAGGGATAGTGCTCATACTATTAGAAGAGGTTATGTAAGTCACCATCAAAATATCTCCAATGGTACAATATCTTGGGGTTCGCTAACAACTCTCTAGTTAAACTTAAGGACTGGTCAATAGAAGGGAACTAGCACTAACACCTAGTTAATTGAGCTAACTCCCAAGGGCCAGAGAAGACACAGATCCTAGAGGGGAACCTACTCCTGTCAACTGTATCCTAAATTCCAACTGCATTCTAAACACCTATCTTTATGCACACATAGGAGTATCAATCTCATCTCCCATCCAATGAATTTATTTAGTAGCAAATGGGTGCCTGCTACACAGATCCATAACTGGTAAGCCCTAAATATATGAATAAACAGAAAATATTAATTAGACTCATTAAGATACATACAAATAAGCATATATATAGATATGTGTGAGTGTGTGTGTGTGGTAACACACATAACACATATGTGTATATGTATATTTACACATATTTTATAAACATATACATATGTAAAAATAATGATTAGAGTATAATAGGCCATTATATCAAAATGGAGTAGGTGAACATAGGAAGAGCTGGAGAGGGGAAAGGGATGAGTAGAAAGATGTACATAAAAGGACAACTGTAAAACATTCTAAAAAGAATAAAAATTTTGAAAGAACTTTTAGAATATAAAGTCAGCACTCATACTCAGTAGTTATTCTACATGTAAATAACAAAGTTTCTGAGAACAACATCAGGAAACTATCCAATTCACAGAAGTCTCAAAAATCTAAATACCAAGGAATAAAACCTAATTAAGGAGGTCAAACATCTCTGCAACAAAATCCTTAAGACATTGCAAGAGGAAACCACAAAAGATACTAGATAGTGGAATGACCTCCAATGGTTGTGCATTGGCAGAATTAATATTTAAAAATAGATACCTTATCAAAATAATCTATAGGTCCAATAAAATTCCGTATACATCCTTCACAGAACCAGAACAAACAATTTTAAAATGTTATTAAAATGCAAAAAACCTTGGACAAAGGCAAAAATAACTCTATGTTAGAGTTATTATCATTGTGACCCAAGTTATAAAGACATACTGAAAAATGCAACAAATTACCTGCAAAAAACAGACATAGAGATCAATGGGACAGTACAGAGGATCCAGAAATAAGACATACAATTATAACCTGCTGTGGGACAATGGTCTTTTATCCTGTCACTTGTATTGTTTTTAATAAAATGCTAACTGGGAAGTATTCAGGTAGCAAGTAGAGGTGGGGTGATGAGAACAGGAGAATTCTGGGAAGAGGAAATCTCAGTCTGCAGTTGTGACCCAGTGGTAGAAGACACAGATGAGAATGCCTCACTGATGAAAGGTACCAAGCCATGTAGCTAATACAGACAAGAATTATGGGTTAATACATAAGAATTAATAAATAAGAAGCCTGAGCTAATAGGCCAGCCAGTTTATGATTAATGTAGACTTCTGTGTATTTCTTTGGAACTGAATGACTGTGGGACCTGGTGAGACAGAAACCTCTGTCAACAATAACCAATCATAAATAGATCAAAAATATACACTGCACTAAGAAACTCTGTGGATGAAATCATGCTGTCATCATGAAAAACGTCAATTGACTCAGATCAGAGACCTTGATGTCAAATATGAAAATCTGAAACTGTCAGATGAAAACACTTCAAGATATAGGCATAGTCAAGGAATTTCTGAGTAGGAGCCGAAAAGCACAGGAAGTAACTCTTAAGAATTGATCAATTAAATTCTCAAATGAGTAAGGTTATGTGTAGCAAAGGAAATTGAGCAGAGTGAAAAGATAGACTACAGAATGGGTTATTTAAAGATCTGCAAACGTTAAGCTAAAACTGTATATCAATAAATGGACTATGTAATTATAAATAGAGATCTCAAAAAAGAAATACAAATGGTCAATGAACATTTAAAGTGCTGTTGAATGTCTTTAGTCATCAGAGAAATAAAATAAGTAATTTGAAAGTTCCTCTTTCTTTAATTAGAATGATTATAATAGAACAAACAGATGACAACAAATATTGATATGATGTGGAGAAAGTGTAATCCATATTTATTTTAATTAGAGTATAAACAAGTGTAGATATTATGGAAATAATTATAAAAATGTCTCAAAAAACTAAAAGTAGAACTAATATGTATTTGCATATCTATATGTATTTTTCTTCTATTCATAATAACAAATAAGTGGAACTTCCTTGGATGTAGAATAGATGATAAAAATTCAGTAAATACACACAATGTATTTTTGTTAGGTCATAAAAATTGAATTATTAAATTTGTGGAAAAATTGATATATTTGAAAATTATTATAATATAAAGAATAAATACAATATGCTTAAATCATATATGGATCCTATCTTTAATTTTTATGCATGTGTATATAAGATAGGAACTGTGTGGATATAGGTCACAAAACTTGAAATAGAGCCATGAAAGGAGAAAAGGTATTTTAATGGAGAGTAATATAATATACATGTCATATGAAAGTGGAAAGGGGAATACTAAATGTAGAAGAATAAAAGACTGGGTGGAAGAAGTTGTACAGGAGGTTAAAAAATACAGTTTATATTAAAATGTGATCATGAAACTTAATACTGCATATACTAAATAAAATGTAAATATATAATTAAATTATTATGCATTTTATATATGTATCATACATATTTATATATAAATAATAAAAATATATACCTATACCACCATTTATGTTCCACAGATTCAGTAAAATATTTAATAAAGGAGTACTTAACATTTCTAATATATGATACTGGAATGTTCTGAGGATGTTTACGGTAAGCTAAATGATGTTATATAGCTTGGAATGTCAAGCACTTTGAGAGCATTTTATATTTAACAATATTTTTAACTTAATATATTACCATCACAAATCAAGGACTACTTTTTTACAAACACACATCGAAAGAGTCAGACTGCTAAGACTGAAATAACATGGCAATGAAACAAACTGGAAATAAAGAAATGAGTTTATTCTAGTATCATCAAGTCTGATTTCTACAGAGAAATAAGAAAGATGTTCAAGTAGGATTCCTACATTGTTTTCATTTGAAGTAGCACTCTTTTGGAAATTTTATTTTTTCATGTTTTCCAATGATTGGATGAAGGTTTATGAGCAACTAATGAGGACCGGGATTGTCATTTTCTTCAGATGGGTAGCATGATAAGTCATAGTCCTCAAGTTTGCTCATGTATGGAATTTTAATTAAATTCAGTGATTCAAAACCTATAAATACATCACAGGGATGCAGGGAATTTGGGTCAAGAGTTTAAGTGGAGAGGGCTAAAAGAGGGAAATGGAGGAAAACAGTCAAAACTCAGTATATACATGTGGAGATTTGATTAAGAATTCTCTCCATAGGTTTATATATTTGAATACTTGATCACTGATTGATGGAACTATTTGGGAAGGATTCGAGGTGTGACCTTGTTGGAAGAAGGGTGCCACTGGGAAATAAAGGATGCTTTGATATTTGAAAAGCTCATGCCATTCCTAGTAAGCACTCTCTCTATATGCCTCCTGCTTGTGCACCACATGTAAGTTTTCAGCTCAAGTTCCAAGCCTGCTACCATGCTCCCTGCCATGACAGTCATGAACTCACACTCTGAAACTTTAAATATCTAATAAACTTTTTCTTCAAAAATTTGCCTTGACCATTATGACTTTTCACAGCAATATAAAAGTAACTAAGAGAGTTTATGTATGAATTTGTAAAAAAAGAAAAAGAAAGAATAGATGAGGCAGACTGTGGTGATTTGCATGAAAATGTGTCTCATTAACACAGATGTTTGAATATATGATTGCCAGTTGGGGGTATGGTTTAGGTAGGATTAAGAGATGTAGACTTTCTAGACTTTCCAAAGCCTCGTGATACTCCCAGTTCCTCTCCCTCTCTGCTTCTTTCTTGTGGTGTAAGATGTAAGCTTTCAGCTTGACTGTCCAATTGTCATTCTTGCTGGCTGCCACACTTCTCCACCATGATGGTAAAAGATTCTTACCCTCTGGAAACATAAGCCTCAAATAAACTCTTCCATAAGTTCTGTTGAACATAGTCTTTTATCACAACAAAAGTAAGTTAATACAGAAAGGGGTACCATGGAGTAGGCTATTACTGTGAAGAAACTGACCTTGCAGTTTTTTTGGAGATATGTGAAAAGCTTTATGACTTTGGACTATAAATGTAACTGAATGATGTAAGCAGAACTTAATGGATCATTCTAGTATAGTAGGAGATTGGAAGAAAGTAGTATTGAGAGATATGTGAACTATGCAGGCCCAGTACAAAAGGTTTTAGAAGGGAACAATATTAACAACTAGGCTAGAAACCTTTCTTGTGATATTTTGCCAAGAATGTGGTTATGGTTTTGGCCATGCCTAAAGAAGTTATCTGAGGCTAAATTTAAAACTAATGGGCTAATTTCTTTGGTGAAATTTCAAGCAAAGTTAATCTGATTCTTTCACATGGTTATTAGTAATCATTCCTATGTATGTCTATAATGGAAAAAAAGAACAAACAGAAATAAAATATGTACAGTTTAAAGAGAAAAGGAGCACCAGAAAAGTAATGTTGCAGCCAAGGCTTGAGCTGAAAGAGACAAAGAGACTAAGCGGATTCCTGATCCATATTATACTAAACAGCAAGGTGCCCCCAGGACAAGATGACACCCAACTGAGCTTCAAATTTGTGAAAAGGCAAGGCCTAAGGACTTTTCTGCTCCTGTAAAACAACAGCCAGCACAAACCACTTCTAAGGTGGATCAAGGGTGCCTGGGTCCATGCCAAGCTAGTAGCCTACCTTGGCATTATCATCCATGTTTTACTTGCTTTAGATTCATGAAGGATACAAAATTAAGGAGATAATTGATCCTTCCTCCATGGTTTCACAGAGACAGTAAGAATAAGCAACAAGTGTGGCATGTGAGTAACTCTGTGAAGACCTTGAGAAACCATTTCAGGAAGCTGTAGAAGTGAAGCCTGGTTTACTGTGGAGACCCTAAAATGCTGGTGATGCCAGAGCCATAAGATGCATGCAAAGAAGACCTGCACACAAAAAGTCAGCCTACCCAAGAAAAAGAAATGTGTGTTGTGAAGTATCTATGTCCTTTGTCATCAGACATGAAATTGCAGCATTTCTTTTTTTCCCTGCTGGGTTTTGGTCTTACTTTATTACTATATTTCCTCACTATGCTGCTATTCCTCAATTTGGGGATAAAAATTTACTATTCATGAAATTATATGTGAATTCATATAATTTACTTTTTATTCTACAGGATGTTAAATTAAGTGATTGCCTTGAGTCACAGAACACACTTTAGACTTTTAAACACTGTTGAGACTTTAAAAGATTATATGGACTTTTGAATTTAGACTACCTTCATTTTACTTTATTATGTAGCCATGTACCCATAGGAAAAGATAGTGGAATACAGTGGTTTGAATGAGAATATTTTCCATAGATTCTGACATTTGAATACTAGATTCCCCAGTTGGTGATGCTATTAGAATAGGTTTAGGAGGTGTGTCCTTGGAGGAAGCATTTCACTGGGGCCCAGTTTTGATATTTCTAATGTTGAATCTAGAAATGATAGTTTAATATTCTGGTAACTTAAAACATAAAAATGGGTATAAAGGTAATTTTGCAAAGATTTGCAACAATGTAAAACTGTCTATAATTAGTGAGCACATAACTAACAAGATGTCCTGATTCCATACATAAGTAACAAGAGGTTAAGAAATACAGCAAGGAAAATATACAAAAGTAACCAAAAAAAGAAAAGCTTAGAAATAGCCCTGTCAATACAATTCTAGAAACTGTTATATGGACATTCTATTTAGATTGTCTTTACTCTCAAATTACTTCTGATGAGATTCTGCAATTGCTAGCTCCCACAAAACTCGACTTCCCAGAAAATCCAAATACACCAACCCACAAAATTTGTGTACTGCTACATAACCATATCAAAAGCCTTTATAAAGCAAGGATAAGATTAATGGAATATTAGCCCTTAAGGAGATTTATTGCATGATGAAGGTCATTGTCAACTCAAATCAATGAAGACAGTAATCATAGGAACCCCAAGCGACTGAGTGGAATATTCTTTTTGATCTGTAGGAATACAGGAACTCATGGGAGCATGTGAAAAGAATTTCAAGTCAATGCATCATTAAAAATATTATACTGGCAGATGGCTCATGTTAAAAAAATATGGCCATGACTCACAAAACTGCAGACCTAAACAAATCAAACTTTCTCCTTTTATAGGGTTACAAATTTAAATTAGAAATTTATTGCACTTTTCTTATTTTGCCCATATTAACAGGACAAATAAAAGAAATCTTGCTTTCTTCTTAATTGAGGTCAAGAAAACACAGTGTCCTACTTATGTTAATGTCTAAAGCATCTTAAGTCTAACCACGGAAGTAGTGACAACGTGTTTCTTTCCATATCTAGTACTGTTTTTAACCTTTTATCAAAAACAATCTTGGAGTAAAACAACCAGATATTCTGTTTTTGTTTAAATCTCAATAGGGCAACAGTCCATAGATACAAGATGAGATTAAAGCCAGTCAAGAAGCCAGGGAACAAATGTTTGTTTTTTGATAAGATGCATAAAAGAACAGTACCTACTAATTATTTTGTCTCTTTAAGTCCTTTATCTCCTTTCATCAAAATTTATGTTGAGAAATTAATTACCACAGTTTGTCTTTCTAATCTCATTTTTATGTTTAATATAAATTCTATCATTACATGATTTTAGTAATTTACTTTTAATGTGCTTCAGACTGTGTACCTGTTAGATTCCATATCTGTGACTGGGGGTTTTATTTTTGTGTTTTCATCTGCTCACAAACACTAAAATGCATGGACACTGGGAAATGCTGAACTAACTATCCCCTTGGAACAGACTTTAATCTATGGAACCCGAGTAAAAGTACTAATGTATCATCCCACCAATGACATAATTCTAATGTGCATCATGTCTTTTATCATAGTGTTCCTACAGAGAAGTCTGGTGTAGGAGTGTCCTCAGGGATGATTTGGGAGTCCCCTCTGTGTGCTGTGATTACCATTAATGAATAAAGAAAACTGCCTTGGCCTTTTGATAGGGCAGCCCTTAGGTGGGCGGAGTAGACAGAACAGAATGCTGTGAGAGAGAAGGCAGTGTAGCAGACGCCATGCTTCTCCAGCACAAGATGGACACGGGTTAGACTCATGCCAGTAAGCCACAACTCAAGTGGCAATACACATTAATGGAGATGGGCTAAAATAATATGTGAGAGTTAGCCAATAAGGGGGTAGAGCTAATGGGCCAGGCAGTATTTCAATGAATACAGTTTCCGTGTAATTATTTCGAGTACACACCAGGAGCCCGGTAGCACAAGAAGCCCTGCGCCAGGAACCAGGCACTGGGAATGCAGCCCGAGCCCCTCATTACAACAGAAGTCCAACTCACACTAAGGCAATTACATATCAATACAGTTTGATAGTTTGATGGTTTCTTTCCCTTCCTGATCTTACCATGCCTCTTGTGTATATATATATACACACACATATATATATATGTGTGTGTGTGTGTGTGTGTGTGTGTATGTATGTATGTATGTATGTATGTATGCATAGGACTAGAGACAAGTCAACATGCTTCTTGACTTCAGATGCGTTGAGACCAGCTCTGGCAAGATCCTTCCACTGGCTTCCTTGAAATGATGTACTATAACCTAGAATTCTGAGCCAAAGTAAGCTATCACTTCCTAAGATGCTTCAATTTGGGTTCTTTATTTTTAATTTTATTATGTGCATATTACTTTTTAACTGTTATTTTGTGTGTATATGTATGTATTGTGCATAAGTGAGTATATGCACATATGTGTATAAATATCTATCTACCTGTATTCCCACAAGGAGGTCAGAAGAGGATATCCTATTCTATCATTTTCCACTAATTCCTTTGAGTCATAGTCTCTCTAGGAAGCATGGGATCAAATACTATTGTCTAGGCTAGAATCTTTAAGCCACAGTTAGTCTCCTGTCTTTTCCTTGTGGAAGTTAGAGTTTCAATCATGTATAAGACATTGGCTTTCTTGCATGGGTGCTTGGATTGTAACTCAGGTCCTTGGAGATTTGCAGCAAATCTAACTAACTTCTGAACAATCTCTCAAACCATGCCAGGTAATTTTATAATAGCAACAAAAAAATAACTAAAATGCTACCATATGGGAATTCATGAATTATGTCTTTGGTACTTCAGTCAGTGTATAGTAATACCTATATCTCACAATAAACTCTGGAGAGGAGGAACAGTGGTTACCAAATTGAATCTGTCATGTAATCCATACAAACTTGTGGAATCAGCGACATAGCAGAAACTCGAGAAGTCTAAAAAGAATTGAGATGCTTCAAACTGAGGGTATCCCAAATCAGCATGAATCTTTTACATCAAAGGGACAGGAAAAATAATTCACTCAAATTATTTATTATTTCCATTTTATCTTTTTGTAGACAAGCTCATTTATTAATTTTGATTCTGGAGTTATACTTGAATTGAAGAAATATATAATCCAGATTTGTAATCTAACCTCAAAATTTCATATTTTAGTTAGCAGGTCAGAAAACAGACAATGCATATAAATATACTAACATTTTTAAGGCTGAATACATGTCATGAAGATAACAAATTGGTGTGTTACAAAGTTAATAAATGGACTTTCTGTGTAGACATTTCAGTCATGGGAAGCCTAAGGATGTCACAGTGAAGCCTAAGGAAAGAAGATATTTAAAGAATGAAGAGAATAAAATTTTAAGGAAGAAAAATATATAGGTCTAGAATCAGGAAAGAGTTTCTAGAAAATGAAGATAATTTGAATTAACTACTCATTTATGAACAACAGGAAAAAGTGATAAAAGGTGAACCAGGGGTCAAATAACAGAGGAACTTATGTGCTATATTAAAATGTTGAAAATGTATTTAAGTTGCAATAGAAATTCATCAAAGAATTTAAAGAAAGGCAGAAGTCCTATTACACTTACTTATATGCTCAGCTCTTCCTGTCTTTCCATATCATTTGGCCAAGATCAAAAACACTGATGACAACTTATGCTGGAGAGGTTGTGGGGTAAAGGGAACACTTCTGAATTGCTGTTGGGAATGCAAGCCGGTACAGCCCCTTTGGATGCCAGTGTGGCGATTTCTCAGAAAATTAGGAAACAACCTTCCTCAAGACCCAGTAATACCACTTTTGGGTATATATCCAAAGGATGCTGAGTAGTGCCACAAGGACATGTGCTCAGTTATGTTCATAGCAGCATTGTTTGTCATAGCCACAACCTGGAAACCACCTAAATGCCCCTCGACAGAAGAATAGATAAGGAAAATGTGATACATTTACACAATGGAGTACTACACTGCTGAAAAAAATAACGGCATCTTGAATTTTGCAGGAAAATCGATGGAGCTAGAAAACATCATTTGAGTGAGGTAACCCAGACCCAGAAAGACAATTATCACATGTACTCACTCATAAGTGGTTTTTAAACATAAGGGAAAGAAAACTAGCCTAGAAATGACAATCCCAGAGAATTTAAACAACTTAAACAACAATGAGGACACTAAGAAGACATATATCTAATCTACATGAAAAAATAGAAAAAGACAAGTTCTCCTGGAGTAAGCTGGAAGCATGGGGACCTTGGGAGAGAGCTGAAGGGGAGGGGAAAGGCAGGGAGGGGAGCAGAGAAAAATGTAGAGCTCAATAAAAATCAATAAAAAAAGAAAGTTAAATCCATAAAAAAATTTTTTGATAAGTTTCAGAGATTAACAAAACAGTTAAGAGAAGATCTCAAGAGTGTAGCTGAATATGTAATTCTGAGAGTTGATCAACAATCAGGGATTGACATCCTTAAGATCAAGATGACAAAAATATTCTTTTTACTAGAGCTTCTATGACAAAATACCATATCCTATGTGCCTAGAGCAATAGTAGCTTATTTCCCCACAATTATAGATCAAAAGCACAAGATCAAGGAGCTCTATGCACTATCACTTTACTCTAAAACCATTGTTCTGGAATTCAGAAAGCCATCTTCTCCTAGTACTATCAAATGGTGTATTATTGTGTGTATATATTCTTGGTACATCTTTGTATACTGAAATTTCCTCTTCAAACCAGTATACAAGTTAAATTAAGACTTACTATAGTTATCTCATTTTGACCTAAACAGCCCTGTAAAAATCTGATCTTCTCTGTGGAACTGGGGTTTAGAACTTCAACATATAATGGCACAGGTTACAATACAGTTCTGAAAAGTACTGGTTATGGTCACTGTACTTCATGAAATCATTTGCACAATGGATGCAGAGACATAGAAGAGTTTAAAAATCTCAAACTGGAGAAACATGAATATTTCAAAGAAACTCCTCTCAAATGGACTATGATGGATTTCCAATGAACAAAGAGAAGTATGATGAAAAGCCAATAGAAGACAATAATTCAAAAAGGAGTGGTCAGTACTGAAAAATGAATTCAAGAATGTGATGCATCCTTTTGGGTTTGTTGATAAAGTTGGCACTAATGACTTTGGTCAAACCTGATGTTTATAATTATTTTAATATCAAATACAAAATGAAACTAGCAACAAAGTTGGAAAATATTATAGCTTATATATATGATGATAAAATAAAAACTACAATTGAGAAGCTAATTGGCTCTAAGACACCAAAAAAAAAAAAAAACTAAGAAAGAATGTAAACCAGAGTGCATAAAAGCTTTACATAAAGGGAAGTTAATTTTCCTGTAATAATGGGAGAAGTCATGTGGGGAAAAAGAAATGACTGAAAACTGTTTTTATAGCCTTTGTTATAGGAAAATGCACAATTCCTCCAATTATTTCAGGACAAGAGAATGTCTAGATGCTTAAAAAACTAGTATATATATACAGTACTTATTCTTCTCACTAACATATCATAACATGTGCACTGTCTAAAGCTGCAGTGTATACTCATTTCCCTACATGACATTGATTCTCTGCAAATTGGTCCTTGGAGTTGTCAAGGTAGAGAGAAAAGCTTGATTGAGAGCAATTAACACAAGTAAGGTAATAAAAAGAAAAAATTAAAACTTTTATTACAGCCAAAAGCAGTAACTACAAAAGCAATTAAATTGAAAACCACATTTATTGAGATAGCAAATAATGGGTTAAAAACAATTTAATTTTTAAAGACCTCTTTGAGTTCAAAAATAGTGAAACTAATTTATTAGTTTATTTTTTCAAGACAGGGTTTCTCTGTAGCTTTGGAGCCTGTCTTAGAACTAGCTCTTGTAGACCAGCCTGGCCTCAAACTCACAGAGATCCACCTGCCTCTGCAGATGTGGGATTAAAGGTTTGCACCACCACTGACCAGCATTAGTTTAAATTTTTTGAAGTCACTCTTTTGAAACTCAATAAATAGCTTTTATCACTTTCATTTTTCCTCATAAGATTCCCTTTGCCAAAAGCACTGGCCCATTTGTAAGCGAGGAAAGTTCTACATCCAAGCATTTTTCTCATGGGTTTTCCTGACATCTAATTTTAATTTTGAACCTTGCATTTAAATGTTTTATTTTTTGTAATCTCTATCACACATATTCACACAAGTATGTGTATATGTGTGGCTCTCCATACTAGTTATTAAATATACCATTCTATATCCATTCTGAAGACACATACTGAAATCATATTGCTATATTGAGTAAGAAATATATAAAAATTGTTAAGTAGGTAAACATGAATCATTGCTGAGGAAAGTGTTACTGTAAAGTTGAGAGACTGAACAAGGAATAAACTTAGAAGCCTTCCTAAGGTCGATTTTCATACTTCTGAATAGAAAGACATGACTACCACTCAAAACACACACTATGGCAGTGGGAAAGAAGCTTGCCAAAATCCAAAAGCTATAGCTGAACCTGTGCCATTCATCAGCAGGTGGTAGAGAAAGATACTAGAGAACATAGTATATGGCTGACCTATGAGGATTACTGCTATGGTAGGAAAGAATTACATCAGGAATGAGCAGGCCATAGATGATCAGTGAAGATACTAAGACTAATCTTAACAGAATTTTAGATATGAATCCCAATGGAAACACTACAAAAAATCTCCATACTCTCCTGCTTTGTGGTGTCCTCTAGCACCCTCTGAACCTGTGAACAAGCCAATAGCCAAAAGAAATCAATTCTCCAGCTACAGAATCACAAAGGAAGGCAAAGTGTGGAGTCATGGAGAAGTCAAACTAAATGAAAATTTACCACGTTAAGTTCCTCCATTAATTCAAAAATCTATTCTCCTACATTGCGGTTGGTCCTCGTGGGCCTCTGCTGTCAACCTTCAAAATGATAGGTAGAGAAATGATTCTTCTTGATGGTGAAGACACCATCATCTCTCACTCTTGACCATTCCCACATTTAGCAACATATAAATCAAACATTTAGGAAAAGTGAAAATTTCAATGGCTCATGTTTGTTTAGTAACACAGTGGGTGTTCTCATTTCCAGCACTGGGTTCTTCCCAGTGATTGCTTCCAGTAAGCAAACAGCTTTAAAATACTATGTAATAAATGCATGTTCCTTTATAAATGTCATTCTTTCACTCATCTTCTTGGACCAACAAATCTACTATTTGCAAAGAGTACTTGTAAATCTTCTAGGAAACCTTCAATATATGCAAGAAAAAGCTGACATTGTGTTGCATGCAAATTTGTTTTTAGACTTTTAGACTTCAATAGGGTAAAATAAAGTTTCTTCAAAAAGAGATTTAGTGACATAAAAGAGTTGCTTTCCTAGTTAAGTAATAATCTTGAATTTTCTCATATATTTAAAATATGTAAGAAAGTCGAAGACTGAGCTACACAGGAGCAAGCAATGGTTACTATGGTTACAAATGTAAACTTTATCCTACATGGTGAATAGGAGGTGTTGTTGGATGTTTGCTATTGTGTTTTTCCTGTGTGAATTTTAAACTAAATAACGACAAAGGAAAACAGAAAGAGAAAGGGAAAGATTCAGGGCTTCTGCAGGTGTTTCTGCAAAAAGACACAGGATTTGCTGAGCAAAGCTACTTCTAGTGATCATTAACAGAGAAATGAAAGTGATCCATTGCATTGATAAAATAGCTGCAGTGAAAGCCTGACTGCAGGGTCTTTTCAATCCCCCAAAACAGTTCATCTGAGCCAAAGTGGAAGCAGGGAAGCTAGCCAAGAAGACACTATTTCATACCGAAGCTGTGATCCCCAAGAAGGGATGGTTGCTTTGTCAGCTCAGCTGAGAAATGTCTTCAATCCAGATGCTTAAGGATGGGATAGTGTTTCTTTTAAGTAAGAACTATATTAATTCAGATACAAGCAAAGAACCCTTAGGATGTGTTGCCTTCTCCTTACTCAGAAAAAGAATTTGCATTGCACCCAAGAATATGGTTCTAGAAGCACTGCAGAAAAGGTGGTGTGTTACAAATTTTGTTAGATCCTGACTCAAAGGTAAGTTCTACAAAACCTCTCAGAGCTCCAATTTCCTCATGAAAACAATGAAGCTGCCAGTGTCCCCTTGAAAAGTTACTGTGTAGACTAAATAATGTCTTCAGGTAAAGAAAGCATCTAGTTTCATGCCCATATATCACTGGTATTTGCTGCTGTTCCACTACTATTACCACTATTTCTCTTCCTTTTAGCATTGCTACTACAATTACTACTATTAATAACATTGGATAATTAATGTTACTCTTGAAAACAAATAGTCATTTTGTAATGAGAGTACCCTAATGAAACCAGACAATAGATCAGTTACTCTACTAGTTATTATATCACATCTTTGACTAGATTTGGCATACTGGATATGCAGGTTTTCATTGCACTTACTCCCATCACTCAATAATTTTCATAGGCCTTCTGTGTAACATAAGCATAATACATAGAAAAATTGTGTTACTAGTGAACATAGATGGTCAAGGAAACACTAAGTGAATGTGTAAGGAGAGAATGAACTCATAAGTGAATGTGTATTGTTGACACGAATGTAGCCATGTCAAGGACTCAATTGCTCTAGACCTTGGGAATGGTAAAGCTTTCCTTTAACTATTGTGTGAATTGTTTCAGTGTATTATAGAATGCTTAGCCTATATTCAGGCTTATTATTAAGTAGCTCTTACATTTAAATTAACCCATTTCTATTAATCTATACATCACCATGTGGCCTGTGTCTTACTGGTTCTCTGACATCTTGTTGTTTGGTTGACTAGATCAAGTCTCCCTCACACCCTTCTCTCTCCCTGTATTAGTTTGGCTTTCATGCCTAGCTATATTGTGCCTTGCTATAGACCAAAGCAGCTTTTATTGTCAAACAATGAGAGAAACATATATTCCCAGTGTACAGAAGGATTATCCCACAGCATTTCCCCTTTTCTGACTAATCAAAAAAGGTTTCAAATTTAACATAGTAAAATTACAGACAATAAGACAGTTATCAAGTAAGAATTACAGTTAAAATATTGATCTGGAATTCCCCTCTGTATGCTATGAATATGTTTTATTACCATTGGTTAATAAAGAAGTTGCTTTGGCATATGGCAGGAGAGAATATAACTGGGTGGGAAAACTAAACTGAATGCAGGGAAAAAGAATGCAGGCAGATGCCATGTAGCTGCCGAAGGAGAAAGACACCAGAAAATTACTGGTAAGCCACACCTTGTGGCAATGCACAGATTAATAGAAATTGGTTAATTTAAGATGTAAGAATTAGCTAGAAATAAAACTGAGCCATTGGCCAAACAGTATTGTAATTTATCTAGATTTTGTGTGATTATTCAGATCTGGGTGGCCAGGAAGCAAAACTGCAGTCTCTGTTTACACAATTTTAAGATTAAAAATATTTTGTTAACTATTTTTATTTAACAAAATTAAGAAAATATTTAATTATATATCTTATTTTGGTAAGTTTAAACTTTTATATAAAATTTACCTTTTTAATCACAACTAAGAAAATTATAACTCTCTAATCTTCAACTCCATCAAAGATATGAGAAGGAAATAATATTACCTGAGTAGGTAGGAAGTAAAAGCAATCAACTTCCAAAAGATGTGAGAAATGACAAAAACAGGGGTCTGGCAGGACAGTCTCCCAAGATTCCTCTCTAACATTGGGGCATTCAATTCTGGCCTATGGGTCGAGCATATCTGAAAGACTTTTCTGTGAAGAAGGGAACTCTGAAGTAATGTCTTAATTTGTCTTGGCAAAGCTCAGCAGTCACCTTTTTTGTGTTCTGCTGGTCCAGTTTGAGCAGTAACGATCAGCAATTGAGGCAAGGGCACTTTCTTTGCCCACATGGCTATCTTTAGTCATAAAGAGAACAAACTCCATATGGAGTTTCTTTGATACACATTGTCTTCTCTGGAGTATATTGGTGCTGCCAGAAGCAGACATGTCTCACTGTCATGAAAAGTTTAAGTTATTAAAACATCTTAAATGCCATATTCCAAGGTATTTGAAATGATTGAAGAATACTTATATATCTGAAATATAATTTTGTATGCCTAGAAAACCTAACTAACATGACTATAAGTTTAACTATTATAGATGACTGTATTTTTATAAATTTGTATTTTTGATTATACCTTAAATTTTTATTGGGCTATATAAACACAAAAACATAAACATGAGTAAAAATATGCATACAGTATAATAAAATTAACCTTAAATTTATATCAGTAATTAAAATCCATACCTATGTAAAATATTTTTAGATTAACAGTTGTTTTTTGGATTAAAGTATATTCAATAATCTACTCTTTTATCCTATTTCTATATTTTATCCCTGTTCTTCTTTTAGAAAGAGATTGACTATGATCAATGACAATTTATAACCAAACCTCCCTTAAAAGAAAAAAGAAATAAATAATATTTTGGGAATTTGGTTGTAATTATCTAGACTACTTCCTGCAGATTGATGGCTGCTAATGATCTTTGAAGGATCCTGAGAAAATTTAGAATCATGGTCAAGTCCAGACTTAGAGGCAGGGTTTTCTCAGTCATTAACATAGAAACCCATTCTGGATATAGAACTCAGAGGATACTGTAACTGGGTACTTTGAAACTTTGGATCATCTAGGACTTTCGTTCCCATCAAAGATTTTTCAGGAGGTCCTAATCGATCAAACCTGATTTTTCTTAACCCAGAATGAATTAATGCACATCCTTTTATTTCCTGTGAAAATAAAAGTAGAAGCCCTTTCCCCAAATAATATATCTTTTGACTTAAATTTTAAAGTGAAGATATTTTTCAAATATACAGGTTGGTTTAATCTAACAGCTTTCATATTCAAATGTCTCTCAGCAGTAATCATTTGTTCATTAGCAGTCAAAAATTTAAAAACAACACAATAACCTACATTATCCAAACTCTCTGTATATTTCCCATCTTTATGCAGCTTATTATATTTCTTTATTACTCTATTTCTTTTTTGATGACTTTCTCTACTTGTTTTTCTCTCCCAAGCCTATACAGATTTTTTATCATACTGTTACCTGTTTAGATGCTTTTTCTGTCAAAATCTGTCTTTACTGCATATCTCTATATTTTGCTGACTGCATGAGTCATTAAACTGCTATGGGTAGGATCAAAGCACCAGCTTTAGAGACTGGTTCCACCCTGTTCCTTGGTTCCTTGAGAGGCTAGTCTTATGGTAGAGGTACCACATTTACTCTTCCACATTTACTGTTCCAACTCTGAGAAATTTCTAGGTCCATGCTGCCACTGAGTAGTGTGCCAGCAGCTGCCGACAAATACCATTTGAGTGTTTGGTAGCAGGGCCTCTTAAAAGAGCATTTTTTTACTGCTAATGCTGATTCAAGAAGCCTTCTTTTAAAGGAGCTGTGCCTTTGCTCGCCACCAGGAAACAGACCCCAAGAGAGAAAAACTGATTTCCAAGCCGAGTTTGACTCCATTTTGTGTGACATGAGGGACTGCTTTGTTGGGGTTTCTGTCCTGCCCAGTTCCCACAGCCAGTAAGTTCCAAAGAAAATCACACACAGAGTCTGCACTAGTTATAAACTGATTGGCCCATTAGTTCAGGCTTCATATTAGCTCTTATATCTTATATTAACCCATTATTCTAGTATATGATAGCCACATGGCTCAGTACCTTTTTCAGTGGGGCAAGTCACATTCTGCTTCTTCGGTATCTGGACAGGACTGCAGGAAGAGCTTCCTTCTTCCCAGAATACTCCTTTCCTATTGTTCTGCCTCTACTTCCTATCTGATTGTCCTGCCTATACTTTCTGCCTTGCTATTGACCAATCAGTGTTTATTTAAAACATAATTGACAGAATATAGACAATTTTCCTGCACCACTTCCCCCTCTTTTTTTTTTAACAAAGGAAAATATCCAGAGTCCATTTTTGGGAATGTGGGCATAGTGTTCCAGGCTACTTCCTGCTGGTTGGGGGTGCTGATAATCTTATGGGGACCTAAAGAAAATTTAGAACTATGATCAAGTCCTGACTGGAGTATCCTGTGAGTCTTGATCATCTCAGGCACCAGTCTCAAACCTGATCTAGATGTAGAACTCAGACATCCGTGCCATCTGTTCCTACCAGAGATTTCTAGGTGGTATTCCTTGATCAAACCTGATTTTTCTTAACTCAGAATGAATCCACAGCCTCTCATTTCCTGTGGAAACAAAAGCAAAATCTCTTCTCCAAAGTAACATACCTTTTGACTTCAATTTTGAAATGAAGGTATTTTCAAAATACCTATCTTGGATTAATTCAGCAGCATTTATAAACAAATATCTTTTAGCAGCTGTCACTCCTTCCTCAGCATTCAAACAATTCAAAGAGAGCACAATAACATAAAGTATCCAGATTCTCTGTGTGTTTTCCATCTTTACGTGGCTTTATTTTAAACTCTATTTCTTTTATTTTTAATTTTTGGCTTTTTGAGACAGGGTTTCTGTGTATCCTTGTCCTGGAACTCCCCCTATAGACCAGGCTGTCCTTGAACTCAGAGATCCACACATCTCTGCCTCCCCAGTGCTGGGATTAAAGGTGTGTGCTACCACACCTTGAACTCAGAGAGATCTGTCTGCCTCGGTCTCCCAGGCATTAGGATTAAAGGTATGTACCACCACACCCAACTACTCTCTTTTTTTTTGTCTTTTTTCTCCCAAGTCTACATTTATTTTTAAACACAGTAAACCATTTAGAGGTTCTTTTTCCCTTTAAATCTATCTTTCTGTATATCTCTCTCTTTTTCTGACCACATGAGTCTTTAATTTGCTAGGCCACATGGGTAGAAATATAGCCATGGCTTTGACAGCTGCATTCATCCCACTCTTTAGTTTTGTGACATTCCAGGCTCATGGCGGAGCCATGTTTATTGCCACAACTCTATGGTGTTTCAAGGTTCCTGCCGGCAAACAAGCTGCAGCAGTATGCTCACAAACCACACTCAAATGCTTCATAGTCAGACCACCTGCCTGAAAGAGTCAGAGTTTGTCCTGATAGGATGGCCCAGAAAGCCGGCATTTTAAAACAATGCAGCTTTTTTCCTGCTATAGCTGAAAACCAAAAAGCATGCAGTCAGCTTTTATTGACACCGTTTAAGTGTTTTGTGGTTGGACCTCTTAAAGAGCTGCAGAGTTTTGCAGCTAATGCTGAGTCAGGAAGCCTCTCTTAAATGAGAGCGCTTGCTTGCCACTAGCAAGCAGAGAATAACTGAGAAATTGCTGCTACCTACCAAGAAGCCATGCTTTACTCTATTCTTTTCTGTCTAGAATTACTTCCCAAGCTCTCTCGGGTTTTATGTGGATCCAGTTGTCCACGTGGGCATCATTCTGTAACATGAGGGTCTGCTTTGTTGGGGTTTCTGTCCTGCCCAGTTCCCACAGCAAATATATCCCAAAGAAAATCACACATAGAGTCAGCATTAGTTATAAACTGATTGGTCCATTAGTTCAGGCTTCGTATTAGCTCTTATAACTTATATTAACCCATTTTCTAGTATATGTTAAACACATGGCTTAGTACCTTTTTCAGTGGGGCAGGTCACATCCTGCTTCTTCGGTATCTGGACCGGACAGGGGAAAGAGCTTCCTTCTTCCCAGAATACTCCTTTTCTTATTGTCCCGCCTCTACTTCCTGTCTGGTTGTCCTGCCTATACTTCCTCCTTGGCTATTGACCAATCAGCGTTTATTTAAAACATAATTGACAGAATATAGACAATTCTCCTGCACCAATTTTGTTTGTTTGGAATCCTTGTTTAATCTTTGTTGGGTCTTATGTGGAAATTCCAGCCCTATGTTGAAGCACCATATGTAAAAGGAGGTTTATCAATTTTGCTCTTTTCCACAGTCACTTCTAAATAATCACTGAGAGGCTTAATATTAATTGTATAATGTTTGTTCTATAGTTCAGGCTTATTATTAACTAGCTCTTGCATTTAAATTAACCTATTTCTATTAATCTATACATCAGTACATAGACTGCAGCTTATTGCTTCTCTGACATCTTGGCCCTTGGGCAGCTAGATCACATCTCCCTTGACTCTACAAAACTTTCTCCCCATATTCAGTTTGGCTTTCTCACTCAGCTATATTCTGCCTTGATATAGGCCACAATAGCTTTTATTGTTAACCATTGAGAACAAATATTCACAGCATACAGAAGCGTTATCCAACAGCAGACAACCAACAGTCATACTGAGCTGGGATGACAATGACAAGCATGGCATAATAACTTTAAGTATTAAGCTAGGTCCCTTACTTTACACTCCTTTTTGGTCCAGCAGCTCATTAATTTTACTTAAGATCCACTTAAGAAGAAAAAAACATCATGCCTGGCATTGGAAATCTATGTAGCCAACCACTCAGAATTAATGAAGTCAGGATTCTGAAGAAGAACCTACACTGCAGCTTCACTAAACAATATAGCACAATCCATAATTGCAATCAAAATATTTGTCCTTATACCCAATCATAAGTATAGTACTCACCATGGTTCAAGGAAGCTTCTCTTTGAAACTAAAAAAAAAAAAAAAAAAAAAAAAAAAAAAAAAAAAAAAAAAAAAAAAAAAAAAAAAAAA
>PVIU01013465.1:0-27805 GCA_004026605.1 Ondatra zibethicus | reverse complement strand
CACCCACATGACTGCCTGAACATGAGCTCACAAAGGAGGATACCAACAGACTTGCTAAAGTAGATGCCAGGGGAGGGGGAGGAAATACCAAAAGTCCTCAGTCTTACACAAAGAATTAAAGGCAACTAAGTAATGCTGAGATTGGAAAAAAGACTTCTCCTGGGACTAACATACCAATTTGTTATCCAATACCAAATTTCATGTCAGCTCTGAAAAGATACATATGAACAGTGCTATCCACACTGAGCATGTTATATTTATATATGTAGGAAAAACATAATTATCTGTGTTTATATGTGTGTTTATGTATCACAGTTCATAAATATATGTGTGTTTGTGTGTGTATGTGTATGTGTGTACATGTAACACCAATTAATGAAAAGAAAAGCCATGAGTTTGGAAAAGAGTAAGGAGAGTAAGAAGGAATATGTGAAAGAGTTTAGACGGAAGTTATAGAAGAGTTAAATGATGTAATTTTGTAATAATATCAAAAATAGAAATAATTTTTAAAAGAGTACATGGATTTGGGAAACATGTATGAAATTCTCAAGCAATAAAAGGAGAAAACATAATCATTTGTTTTTATGTAAGAGACTACCCACTGTGGTGACACATTTTTATGAAAGTGTCTCTTTTCTTCTAAGAGAGTGAACTTTTCCATACATTGCAGTCAACTTAATAATATGCCTTGATATCATTTAAGACTGTGTACAAAGCCTTCTATGTTACAGTATATTTTCATCCTTACTATGGGATAATGTTCTTGTACACTGTAAATAATTATCAATCATACTAGTTTAATAAAACTCTGATTAGCCAGTAGAAAGTCATGAAATATAGACGAGGCAACCAGAATAAGAGAATTCTGGGAAGAGGAAAAGCAGAGAGTCAGTCACTAGCCAGATGCAGAGGAATCAGGATGAGAATGCCTTACTGAGAAAAAGTACCAAGCCACGTGGCTAAACATAGACAAGAATTATGGGTGAATTGAAGTCATAAAAGCTAGTTCATAATAAGCCAAACTTAACTAAATGCATAGCTTTAATCTTAAATTATGTACTAAGCCATGCCCTTTAAACAGAATAACACATATGTGTGCTGTAATAGTCATCTGCAGAAGGCCGGGCAGTGGTGACACACACCTTTAATCCCAGCACTCGGGAGACAGAGGCAGTCGAATCTCTGAGTTCGAGGCCAGCTTGTTCTACAAGAACTAGTTCCAGGACAGGCTCCAAACCTACATAAAAACCCTGTCTCAAAAACAAAAAAATAATCATTTGCAGAATGCAGCTAACAGGTTGAGAACGACCTTAGGCAAGACATATACACTATAAATGTTGGGCACACCACATGGCTAAAGGTGGATAACAATGTTTTGTGGTTTTGAGTGCTATTCTGGCTCAGTTGGGGTCAGCAAAATAATTTCTTTCCTTGTAAAACTGCTAAAGATTTTTGTACACAAGTACATTTTACTTCTTTCCCCCACACAGCAAGTACAGAGCAAAGTTCTTTGTTAGCTACAGGCACAGATTCAGACACACACACAAGCATAGGGACATAAAAGACAAAGCACAACACAACAGTGACAGTCAGAACATGTGACAGATACATAGCTGAAAGGCCAGTAACCAAAAAACCACAAACAAATGGAAGACATGGGGAAAGATGTGGAGAATTCATATTTTGGTGAAGCTTGCTCTTGGTCAAGATAATCCAATCCAAGACGCTTCAGTCGTCATTACTTAATGCAAAATTGATACATTTTTGGGCTCCCTCTGAGGTTTCTTTAATCACTAACAAACACAGCTCACTACAATATTATTTATGAAAATTTAACAAGAGAAGAAAATGAAACCTATAAAATAGGTGATAAACCTATGTGAGATATAGCAAGACAGATTTTCAAAAATAATTAATAAAATTTAAACTTTTAAAATGTAATAGGAAGTTCAAAACTGAGATACAATAAAATAAGGAGTAAAAGATTTTATTTATTCATATACTCCAATTATGAAGATAAAACCTATACAGAAATTCAAAACTATATCATCATGTCTAACTTGGAATGTAATATTTTTATATTTCAAAAAGGCTCTAAAATAATTGTCATTTTTCTCAAAAAATAAATATGCCTTATTGATATCTGTTTGTTATTAATATATACTTAATAAATATTTGCTGTGATAAACATATGTATGTTAAACTTATGATATATTATTTGTTTAACATTAGCCACATTTGTTATTGATGTTATTTATTGTGACTAGCTATATGAATGAATTGTTTGTATAGGAATTTGTATAGAAATATGCTTTGCATACATGTGTGTCTGTAAACCACATGCCTGCCTAGTACCCAGAGAGGCCAGAAGAGAGTGTTGGAGCTCCTGGGAGTGTAATTACACAGTTATGAGCCACCATGTGGGTGCAGGGAATTGAAATTTGTCCTATTCAAGAGCATCCAATTATCATAAACACTGAGCCATACCTCCAAACCTTTCATAGAAATTTTTAATGAGTCTCTATATATAGCTGGCTCAAAAATATTCTTTTTTTCCATTTAAGTATTTTTAAAACAAATCTCTAAAAAGCTATGCTAAATATCATTGCATTTATAAATAACCAGAATAATACATAAAAGAACAATCCTTTCAAATCCTAATGTCCTGTGATTCTGTCATACTCTAGAAACAGCACATGTAAAGGAACTCCAACCTAGTTTTAAAAGATCTCATGCTTATATTGTCACGTTTAACTATAAATCTTTCACAAAGTGTTCTAATGTATATTTTATAAGAACAAAGGTGGATATATCTGTATCTATATATGGTTGGATTTACTGACATAGAGTACATTTATTTAATATTATTTTAAAAAATCATGCATCTATTATCATTGAAGATTCTTGCATTTTACACACACACACACTCCAGGTAGACTTAGCATTAACATTTCGACTATCTACGTACATGCAAGGGAAGACTTGTCTCATGCTACATCATTGCTTGTATTTTTAAATTGCAAATACTAATCCCAAGTTAGCTTTAAAAATCTACTTGCAACATCTACTCAGTCATATGACACACTCAGAGATAAATGAGCTTTGTAAGGCTTTTCAGTTTCACTGAAAATGGCATGTGAATGATGTGTACATAGAGTTTTCTGTCTCCTCAAGTCTTTTAAATCATATTCCAGGCATACATTTTGTCCTCTCCCCTTTTTCTCTGATTTATTCTGAAGTAAATAGTCTTTCAGAGCTTTGTTTATATGAAATAATTTCCTTTTGGAATGCATAAACTAAAGATAAGACCATAAATTGCTGGGCAAACTAAGGTACATTTAAGGGCAACAGGAATGCTGTTGGTAATTTCACAGTGATATCATGATCCAAAGAAGACTAGCCATACCCCAAGTAGCCATCAAAATGAACCTTAAAATCTTAGGATTTGACAGATGCCTTTAGGCAAAATTAGTTTTTGTGCACATTTTTCTTTCTGAATTTGCAATTTCACTCGCTTTCTAGCCTATGAGAATTTTTCTTTATTTTCCAGAGAGTTCACAATGCAATTTACAATGGATTGAGAAATATTTTAATAAGAAATTTAGTTATTTCCACAAGGACAGTCGTTCAAAGTATTTATTGCTCTGATATAACTAAAAATCCCTATTCACTATTTTAGTCAATATAAACATACAAAACACACATATAGAGGGAACTGCAAATAGAAAATAAAATCTTTAGTAAGAAACACAGAATGTTCACAGTGCAAATTTTAGTTACTTGCATTCTTTTTCATTTTTTTGTTTGCACATTTCTACTTTGATATTTTACAGTGAATTCTTACTTTTTTATAGAAAGAAAACAGATGATTGACGTTTGAGGGAATCAACCCAAGAATAAGCTGATCTTCATTAATTGAAATTAAAAAAAGAAACATCTGTTCTTAAGTGAAATCACATAATAACCTGCTCTGTGGTGTGGGAAGTCCTTCTGTATATGTGTTGATTTTATTGGTTAACAAAGAGTCTTCTTTCAGCCAATAGCTTAACAGAATATAGCCAGGCTGGAAGACATACATGGAGAGAGAGTAGGCAGAGTCAAAGAGATATCATGTAGCCACCAGAAGGGGAAAGATGTGAGCTGCCAGCTGGAACCTTGCCGGTAAGCCATGATCCTTGTGGTAATATATAAACTAATGGACATGTATTCATTCTGGATGTAAGAGCTAGCTAGCAATATGCTTAACTAATTTAATTAATACGGTTTCTGTGTGGTTATTTCAAGTCAGGGCATCTGGGAACAAACAAGCAGCCTCCGCCAACAACTCTGTATATAGACTATAGAATTTTATATCCCTTTAGAAGCACTTGGCTTGAGTTTTTCTCAAGCACTAATATATTGGAAACAACCATTTGAAGAATGTCTCAGAATGTTCTCAAAGCAATGATCAAGGACACTATGTTGGTGAATGTCTTTCATAGGTAAATAAGCATTCATGTTATAATTTCTGCAAAAGAACCCCTCTCTAACACATTGGCATAGTTAATTGTCATCACTGGTGGCTTTAAAATGAACTTTTCTCTCTGAATATCAATATTCACACTGTAAAGGAGGCATAAAAGAGAGATCTTGTGGCATTACAAACAAAAATCCCCTAGCACTGCTTCCATCACAAGACCAAACAAATGTGCCCTTTTGTCCGGATTAACAGCCAAATGTGGCTTTCAAGTTTATGTTGATTTAATTTTCCTTCAAATTGTTCTGGAAAGTGGGTAAATAAACACAAGCAATCCATGCAAAGTAAGTAAAAATGTACTGAAGAAGTTCTGTGGGATTGTACATAATACAGTTGTACCATGAAGGGTTTAACTATCTTTGAAAAATACCACTGATTCATTTTGTCACACTTAGCGACTTGTTAATCTTTAACACCTAGAACGTTCCATGTACAATTCAACACACTGGGGATGAAATAATGATTACAGTAAACAAGAAACATGTGTTCATGAAAGCAATATGGTGTATGTATTTCCAGAAGAAGTATGGTGGTGAAGAGATAGACAAGGAACAAGTTGATTGCATAACACAGAAGCACTACTTTTCAATATGGAGAAGATAAAATGGTTAAATCTCTATTTTCAAAAGTTGGAGGGATGGGGACATGATACCTGAACTAGATATTGCAAATATTTTTGAGCACTTTCTAACATTATATATAACTGTAAAACATTTCACATTTGTTAACTTAATCTCAAACTATCCGTACAAAGTATATTAATTATGCAAATTCAAGACATAACTAAGAAGCAAGAAATTAGGTAATTTGAAATTAGGTGGTGAAGATGAGATTCAAGTGTTCATATTTTTATTCCAAAACCTGCTGTGCTTACCACTATGCTACAAGGAAAATAACAGAAAGAATATTTCAAAAGAAGGGGTGCTAGGTCCACAGGCCCTAAGGTGATCTTGATGGAAATGATCCAATAGAAAGGCAACACCACAACAACAGGTGTGACACCTTAAATAAGCGAGAAGGACTGCTGAGGGAAAGATCAGCTGAGAACTGGAGCTTCTAAAGCTGCATTACCAAAATCAGTTGCTGGTAACTAGACCTGACTCACAGCTATGAGCTCTACCAAGGAAAAGAATCTGTTGTGTAGGCTGCAAAGAACACTGCTTGCTTTCCTATCTACTAGAGTGGATCACTTTTGAGAAAAGGGGGTTAGCCATGAAAAATCTCCAAATTTGTCACCAGGAAAATGGACACGATATTCTAAATACACAAGCAAATAAAACAAAAATATAGTGACAAGGTTTGAAGAGCTGATGTGGATAAATGTGTGTGATAATTATCAATATGCATACTAATTGTCTCAAGTATAGTTATGATCATGTGACTGTGTGACTTTTCAGATTATGTCTTTTATGTGTTCTTTTAATCTTGGTTATAGATTATATTATTATAGTGACACCAATCACTGCACCCAGCATGGTTTATGATCAATAATTACCTGTTATATTTAGAGATCATGCTTTGCTTTATTTGTATTACATCTCAGGATAAAATTAATTCTGTAAATATACTTGTATTGGCATTTAACATAGTGCCTTTTTCAATAAGGTGTACATTTAAAAAAAACAATAGATTTCTAAAAATGCAATACCATACAACACTAAATATATTACATTTATCTATCTATATGGATATATCAAATTCAACTATGCTTGTCCTTTCTCTTGTAATACTGTGTATATAATCTTGGAATAATGGTGCTACAACTGTGTATTGAGAAGAAATGAGAAAATAATATAGACATAGTGGCCTTGCATATTCCAAGTAAACAGCTTTCTATAATATAAGCTAAATGCATAGCTTTAGTTGTAAACTATGTATATTTCCACTCAACTGACACGTAATAGTGTGTGTGTTGTGTTGTGTTAATCAATTGCTGAAAATAGCAAACATGTTGAAAGCAACCTTAAACAAAAACATCCCATAAATGTTGGAAGAAACATGACTATAGGTTAACAACACCTGTTTGTGGTCTTAAGTGTTATTCTGGGTTAGTTGAGATCAGTATAGTAACTTGCTTAAAAATCTATCCTAAAGATTTTTATAGAAATTATTTCTCATTCCTTTCCCATGCAATGTTCTCTGTGCTACTTAATAAATACGGAACAAAGAACGTACTTTCTTAAGGACAAGTTACAAAAATAGACGTACAAAACAGACGCAATGAACAGACAACAGATAGGTCACAGACTCCAAACTGCAGACTGACAGAAGACATAGGGAAAGAAAAAGTCCTCCTAAGAGGAAGAATATTATTTGTTGTTGCTCCTTGATCCAACATCAATGTAGTCACTCACTAAGTGATTGATGGGTAGATAGCAGATATACCACGGATGTAATGGACAAATAATGATTTAAATACCCAGTTGGATGGAGCAGAATGAAGAGAAATTTTAAAACACTATTCAGAGCATCAAGTGAGTACATACCTATGGTAAATATATAACCCAGGAAAGACAAGGGATAGGTAAAGGGGTTTGGGTAAGCAATAGAAAGGAGAGCAGCAGGGTAAAAGTCATCTGATGGAAAGATGGGAAAAATGTAAAGGGAAGGAGGTAAATGCAGAAGAAGGTAAAGCGGGAAAGCATGATCAAGTGAACAGAAGGGGAAAAGAGAAAAAGGTGATCTCTTTAGTGAGGGTATGAGAGGTAAGTACAGAGGAGGTAGGTAGATAAACTAACAATAAGGATGCCTAAAATGACACAATGAATCATACTATTAACTATTTACTAAAAATTCCTATAAAAATTTTCATAACTTTTCTCATCTGGGTTGATAGTGCCACTTTCCAAGACCCAAAGGCAACCTAACAAAACCCCAGTACCAGACATGAGAAACATTCTTTTGAGATGTTGATCATGGCTGTCCAAAAGACTCCCCAAACATACAACCTATTGCTCTTTCCCTTAGTTACCACCCCCAGAGAGGTAAACAGTAAATCCCTGCTGCTTAAAACACCATGCACTTCAGAAAAATAACCCAGAGGCCCCTGGAACTGACTTGAATGCCATCTCCCTGAGAATTAGCCCTCCTGGAAACAGAAGACATCATGCAAGCTTCCAAAGGAAGAAGACAACTTGCAGTGCTACCCAGATATGATGCCTATGAATCATAACAACAAACAATATGCATGATGATCCTAAGGGTATAGTAGTAACACACATACTTCTGCAGGAACCAACAATTGTTTAGTCGAACATAAGATCCACTCAACTGGGGGGATACCCTGCTTGATGCTGTAAACATAGCTAACTACTCAGTATTAGTTAAATCATGGTTATTGGAGGAGAATCTACAACCACTAATTTACCAAACCAGCATAAACCTTAACACTGAATTATAAAAATCTGTTTTTATATCCACAAATGTATGTAGTATTCAGCCTCATCAAGGAATTTTCTCTTTGCAATAGAGGGGAAGCCACCACAGAAAAACAAAACAAACCAAAATGCATAGTTGTGGAGCCCAGTCCCATTGGATGCATCTGTAAAGCATTCCCTCACCTAATGCTCAGGGTACTCTGAGAAAGAGGGGGTTTAAAGACTGTGAGAGACAGAAGATCAGGGAGTTTGCTGGGATGTTGTGCCTGTTAGTAATGACAGAAACAATACCAATAATATGTCGCCAACATGAATACCCAATCATGAGCGGAACAAGGACAATATCAATGGGCATACCAAATTTTATGGGAAAAACCTCATGAGACTAGAACCCTATGCAAATAAGTACAGTCAACTGAGTAAAGTTGGGAGAGGAAGAGGTGGTCTTCCCCAGGGAAAAGCACACACATTGGTAGTCTGGTGTCAAAATTTCAACCGTAAAAACATATGCATCTAGCATTACACAGATTGAGCAGGTTAAATTTAAAAATAGATATGTGTATGAATATACATATATACATTTAATAAAAATGAAAAAACAATAGCAATAAATTTGATATATATATAAGGGTTTGGAGGATGAAAAGGGATGGTAAAATGCATTTTAACATTTTAATAGTTTATTTCTAGAACTTTAACATTATATTTATAGACTTTGGTTGCTGCGGGAGCTACTTCCGCTCTTTTAGCCAATAGCCTTTAAGATACCAGCCCACTGGGTAGTGGTCTCTTTTGTTTTAAAAAGCAGTGGTAGCCATGTGCTTGCTCTCTTGCTTCTGGCTTCCGGCTGTTAGACTTCGTTCCTTATCGTGCAGAGGGCTGTTGTCTGGGACGTGATCTATAAGTTTTTTCCCTTTAAATAAATAACCATTTAATTAATCACAATTCCAAACTGGTGTGGGATTCTTTTATGACCTATGCTTTCATCTGGCACCCAACATTTGGTTTTAACGCCCCCCCCCCGGCTTGGCTGCCTGCTCCCAGCTTGGCTTGGCATGAGGCCTCCCTGAGCAGCCTCCCCACATGGATTTAAACTCCATGTCTCCCCTGCTCAACGGGCCCAGAAAGTCTCTGCCTGCCTGGTTTGCTCTTTTCTGAGTGGTTTTTAAATCCCCCTTGCAGCGCAGCACTTAAGCAGCGCGAGTCAGAGCGCAAGTGGTTGTTGAATGCTGCAATCCCTCGGGGTGACTCTTTGTCATGTGGCATACACGGATTCCAGGTTGCTATTCTCTACCCCTGGATTCTGGGTTTCTGGTTCTGTGTATGGAATTGATTTAATTACATTTACTTTCTTGAGCAACTTATATACCCCAGTTTTAAAAAATACTAATACTAAGGCAGACACTGAAATGGGACCCCATTTCTGTCATCTTTGCATTGGTTCTTCATGACTCGGCAACAGCACCACCTGCTGGATAATAGGTAACATGGCAGTTTTCATTTCCATTGCAACTTTTACTGCTTTCTTTACTAATACAGTGGATTATATTATGTGAGGTTTATATGACTATGGGGATACCTCAATTTACTGGTTACTAGGTTTCAGTTTTCTTCTCCACATTCTATCATTAAGGAAGAATATGGCACCCCTAAGAACAATACAATCTTTACAGACTAATAATGAATGGCTAGTTGAAAGGATTAAAATTATTGAAAATCAGAGGTAATCTGAACAAGTGGATACTATGATAGGCAAAATTGACTCCATATCCAAGGGTACTAGGAAGTTAACTGAAAGGGTTCATACTGTTGAATTTGATGTTCAGAGGTTATCACAAAGTTTTGATAAGGTAACAGACAGAATGTACCTCCAGGATGGCAATCTACACAATATCCAAGAAAAGTTCAAGGAGGACATGTTATCTTTGAAGGGAAACATTAAAACCTTGGAATCACAGGTGCAGAATGGGGACCAAAAAATTGATATCTTAGTGAAATCACTAGAAACATATGCAGGTCAGGAGATTCAGGCTTTATGAGTGACAATGATAAAAAGATTTGAAATGACTGAGGAAACTATTGGAGCTGGTGAACAGAGTAAGAAGGCACAAGGACAGGATATAACATCACCACTGGCTGTCAAAACTGGTTTACCCAGGGTTTTAGCGTCATAACCTATAATTTACTCTGACAAAGCATCAACTTCTAAAGGCTCAAAGGGAGCCAAAGAAGGTAGATAGATGCCAATAGGAATGAATGATCTAAAAGAAATTAAGCAAGCTGTCAATAATTATGGCTTGCACTCTGCACTTGTTAAGGAAATGATAAGGAATTGGAGTTCTAATGTCAGAGCTACATCCCCCCATAATTTCTCTCAGTTAGTGTCCACAGTATTTGATGATGGACCTTCCCTGATGTTTGGATGAATGGATTCAGCATACGATGAATGTTGAGACGTTTAGCTATAATGATGAATCTTGAGTAGGAGAAGCGATTTCCAAAGCAATGAGGAGACATCAAACCGCCAAATGTTTTAATTGTGGTAAATTAGGACATCTGAAAAGGGATTTCAGGCAAGGAATTTCTAGGAATAATATCTCCTCTGGGAATGACGAAATAGGAGACCTCGGCCTTCATGTATATGTAGGAAGTGTGGTAAAGGCCAACATTGGACCAATGAATGCAGGTCAACAACAGACAGACAAGGCAACCCAATCCCATCGGGAAACACCTTGAGGGGCCTCTCTCAGGCACCCAAGCCAAAAGTGGCCCAGTCATTCCCAGTTACAGTGGAGAACGTATCTCACCAAGGAAATTAAGAAACCTAATGACTGCTGTAGAAAGCAATACTGGTCTAAATGATGGGTTAAATGTGGAGGATGAGTCAAAAAATCCAGCAGGACAGAGTAAACATATATTTTGACAGACTTCTATTAATGATCAAAAACCAAAGCTAAGAGTCTGTATAAATGGTATTTTTGAAGGCTTTTTAGACACAGGTGCGGATGTAAGTATCATTACTCAAGAATCTTGGCATCCGAATTGGCCACTTCAAGAGGCAGATGTTCAGTTCCTGGGAATGGGAACCCTATCTCATGTAAAACAAAGCACAAGATGGGTGGAATTCATAGGGCCTGAAGGGCAAATAGGAAGACTAAGACAATATATAGCCAATATAGCAATAAATTTATGGGGCCGTGACCTGCTACAGCAATGGAATACCCAGATTAACATTCCCGTAGTCATTCTGTGAAGGATATAGTGAGGTATTATGGTAAAAGGTCACCAGCCATTCAGGCTGTACAAGAACATACAGCAACTAGCAAACATTTAGAGGTACCAACATCCTTACCTTTAAAATGGTTAACTGAGAAGCCAATATGGATCAAGCAGTGGCCTCTAGCTGAAGGTTAATTACAGGCTTTGGAACACCTGGTATGAGAGCAACTAGATGCTTACCATATTGAAGAATCAACCAGCCATTGGTATTCTCCTGTATTTGTTGTAAAGAAGAAATCTGGTAAATGGAGAATGGTAACAGATCTAAGAGCTGTCAACAAGGTAATTCAACCTATGGGTCCTCAACAATCTGGAATTCCTCTACCTTCTCTGTTACCAAAGGGATGGCCTCTTATAGTTATTGATTTACAGGATTGCTTCTTCACTATAACTTTACAAGAATAGGGTAAAGAAAAGTTTGCCTTCACAGTGCCTACTTATAATAATTCTCAGCCTACTAGGAGATATCAATGGACTATCCTCCCAAAGGGGATGCTCAATAGTCCCACATTGTGCCAATATTTTGTAAGTCAGCCATTGGTAATAATTCATAAGCAGTTTCCTAAGTATATAATTTACCATTACATGGATGACATTTTGTTGTCTGATTCAAATAAAGATACTTTAGAAAGGATGTTTGAAGAAGTAAGGAAAGTCTTGCCTAAATGGGGATTACAAATTGCTCCTGAAAAGATTCAAAGAGGAATTCTGTTAATTACCTAGGTTACAGAATATGTTTACAGAAAATTAGAACACAAAAGGCACAAATTAGGAGAGACCAATTACGGACTCTTAGTGACTTTCAAAGATTGTTAGGAGACATTTCTAGTCTACCAGTTCATTTAAACAAAACCTTAGATGGTGATAAAGATTTGAATAGTCCCAGGGAATTAACAGCTGAAGCAGAAAAGGAACTGACAATAGTTGAGGAAAAATTACAGGAGCCAAATTTGGATAGGGTGAACCCAAATCTTCATAGTATCCTAGTCATATTGCCTTCCAGAATTTCTCCTACAGGGATTTTAATGCAGAGGGAAAATATTATTTTAGAATGGATATTTATACCATATAAACCATGTAAAAAATTAAAAACTTATGTGGAAAAAAAATCTCTGAACTAATTATAAAAGGTAAACTGAGACTTTGTCAACTAGCAGGTATAGACCCAGCAGAAATGATAGTGCCTTTTACTACTGATGAAATTAAAAAGTTATGGGAAGACAATGAACCATGGCAAAGAGCTTGTGCTAATTTTTTGGGAGAAATTAATAGCAACTATCCCAAAAGTGATAGACTTAACCTCATAAAGAGAACTTCTTGGATTCCTCCTTGAATTTTACATGATGCACCAATAACTGGAGCCCGTATATTTTATACTGATGCAAAGAAATCAGGGAAATCAGGTTACAAATCAGAAGAATTAAGTAAGGTGGAACAAAGGCAGAATTATATGGCATTCTTATGGTGCTAAGGGATTTTAAAGAACCTCTTAATATAGTTACGGTTTCACAATATGCAGAAAGAATTATCTTGCATATTGAAACTGCTGAATTTATACCAGATGACACAGAATTGACTTCATTGTTTATCCAGGTGTAAGACATAATCAGGAAAAGGCTATGTCCTATGTACATAACACACATCCAATCCCATATGGTTCTGCCTGGTCCTCTAGCACAAGGTAATGCTGAAATTGATCAATTATTGATTGGAACCATGTTGCAGGCCTCAGAATTTCATAAAAAACATCATGTCTATAAATAGCAAAGTTTTAAAGAAAGAGTTTTCTATTACATGGCAACAAGCTAAGGAGATTATAAAGAGATGCCCTACTTGCTCTTTCTATAATCGAACACCATTGCCTACAGGAAGTAACCCAAAGGGTACTCAAAGGAATGAAATCTGGCATATGGATGTGTTCCACTTTACAGAATTTGGTAAATTAAAATATGTACACCACACCATAGACACGTATTCAGGTTTCCAATGGGCAACTGCCCTGAGCTCAGAAAAGGCTGATTCGGTAATCACACATTTATTGGAAGTTATGGCCATCATGGGTATACCTGCACAAATAAAAACAGACAATGGTCCAGCATATGTATCTACGAAAATGAAATGCTTTTTGCTTATTATAATATAAAGCACATCACAGGTATACCAAATAATCCTACAGGTTAAGCAGTTATAGAAAGATCAAATTGTACAATAAAGGATATGCTGAACATACAGAAAGGGATTGAAAATACCCCCAGAAATAGATTGCATAATGCTTTGTTAACCTTGAATTTTCTTAACACTAATGAGAAAGGAACAACAGCAGTGGAGAGGCATTGGATAATGGAAAAATCTTCTGAAATGAATCAACCAGTATATTTCAAGGATGTGTTGACCTCACAATGGAAACCAGGAGATGTACTATGTTGGGGAAGGGGTTTTGCCCTTGTTTCCACAGGAGATGAAAAATTATGGATACCATCAAAATTAATAAAGATTCTCTTTGAAAAGGAGAAACCTATTGAAACAGAGAAATGACAGCTCATCCACACTCATGATAACCATACAGGTGGTAAGAAAAGCATTTAGTATGGGGGTAGGGTCCTGTTCTTGTCTTTGAAGGAAAATACTCATCTTCAAAAATTCAAGAAACCCCTGATGTTTGAGTGATGACAGGTAGAAAAATAACTATCCAACAAGGATCATCAAGAAAATCAAATGTGGTTCATAAGTACAAATGATACAATGTATACATTTATATATGTATGTATGTATGTATATGTTTATGAATATATATAGCTGGTTTTAGAGTTGGACAATGGCTCTGTCCTTCTTTAAATCCAAGCATGTTTTTAAAAGAAAAAACCCAGAGTTTCTATCTCATGTCAAGAGCTGTTTGATGTGGGACAGAAAGAAAAAAGAAATTAGAAAATATCTCTGCTTTTCTTTATATCTATTTTTGTCTTTATCATACCTTTCATTGAATATATATGTCTGTATATGTCTATATAAGTAATGTTTAAGTTTTCCACAATGAATGATGAATTGTCATGCAGTAATCTTTGAAGTTTCCAGGAAGAAGATGGGGCCCCATAACAACAACTCCACCTGGTTGATATGATGTCATAATACTGATAGCGCTACTACAAGACCTGTTTTGGGTACCAGTTGCACAAGACGGTTTGAACTTGGTTAGATGAAATGGGGAACATCTTTTACAATGTTTTGGCTAGACTTCCACAAAATACACAGAGACTATTTGCAATCTTACCAGACATTAATCTTGAAATGTAACCATCTTTTACTTTCACAGGATCCCCTAGAAAGAACGTCGCCCCCATGACAACTGGAAGTAATTCTAGAAGACGAGGTCCCCTCTCCCAGCTAAGTTTGCCCTCAGGCTTAGGGACATCATTTAGGGGTTGATTATAATTGGTATACGGTTGAGGGTTGGGGGAGGAATTTTATAAGCTCAGGGACCTTTTTGAAAAAAAAAGAGGGAAAATTGGATGAAGGGATAATAGATTGGTATTTGTGAGTTATTGTTTACAGACAATTACATTGGTATAGATTCTTGTATATTGATACAAAGTTAAATTATATTGAATATTGTATGCATGCATGCTTCTACCTTTGTTTAAAACATTTTTATGTATTGATACATATATATTTACTATATTGCAGTGTACATTTCTGCCTCTCATCAAGATACTTGTACATTGTTTAAATTTGGAGGTCATTGTCCTCATTTATTGCAGTTGTTTATTGTCTTAGTCTTTAAGTTAGATAGGTATTAAGAATTATAGATCAATAGTCATCTGTTTGTCATACTTATAGTTAAACTAATCAGGTTCTTTAGATACATAGAGATTATATTCTGTATAGATAGATAATCTTGAACCACTTCAAGGATCTGTGGAACATGGCATTTAAATAAATTAGGGTTGTGTTGACATAATTGCTCCTGGCAGCACCGATCTATTCCCGAGAGAATGTTGAGCACCAAAGACACTCCACTTGGAGCCTGTTTTCTTCTTGGCAAAAACTGGCCTTTGGGTAAAGAAATGCCCATGCCTCAACCACTGACAAGATATAGTATCCAGACATGGATAAACAGGACTGTCAAATCTTGCCAAGACAGGGTAAGACAACTTTGAAAATTTTCTTGCCTTTGAAAATGGACTGTCAGTTATTCTAGGCCATAGCCAAAGTTGGTCGCTTCAACATTGCAAAATGAGATTTGGGTGATTGCTCAGGTAGCTAATTGTCTCTGTCATATATTGCTCACTTTGGAAGCTACTTGATTGTACTTCCTGCCTGCTCAAGTAATATTATCTCCCTTCTCAAGCCTTCGATAGGGTTGAAGATTAGATAATCATAGTTACCATCTTCTTATGATCTAGCCAAGCCATCTCCAATACAACACTTAGACTCCTTAGGATAGAATGTTTATTACAACATTTAGCATATGTTCCTTGCTTAATATTGTTTATGCTGATTATAATTCTAATCTCATACTTGATATCTGTTCCTAGTGTATATATATTGTTTTGTATTGGGTTTGGAACTCTCTTAAACAAAAGAGGGAGGTGCTGTGGGAGCTACCTCCACTCTTTCAGCCAATAGCCTTTAAGATACCAGCCCACTGGGGTGTGGTCTCTTTTGTTTTAAAAAGTAGTGGTAGCCATGTGCTCGCTCTCTTGCTTTCAGCTTCCGGCTGTTAAACTTCGTTCCTGATCGTTCAGAGGGCTGTTGTTTGGGACAGTGATCTGTAAGTTTTTTTTTCCCTTTAAATAAATAACCATTTTATTAATCACAATTCCAAACTGGTGTGGGATTGTTTTATGACTTACATCTTCATTTGTTTAATCACAGACAATCACAGTATAGCACATGAAACCATATGCAAGTTGGTATTATTATTATAGTAGACATTATCATTATCCCATTTATATACCTTTGAAATTCATTGTCATTAAAACACACATGGGTTCCAAGCTTTATTTTCCACAAGTTAGTACCCATGCTAGCACTTTTTATTGGATAACTATTTTCATGCTTCTCAAACCCTTTCCAAAACCCAAAAGAATAATAAGCACCTAGAATTTTTATTCTTATCTAGCCCTAATCTTATGGCAAGAGAGCATTACATGTATTTACATGACCATGCTCTCATAGCTATGGTTGTTCAGACAAAAAGTATTAAACTGCAAGTTCTCATTGATACAGAGTTGAGAATATCTAAGGTCAATACTGCTTCCAGATCCCCAAAGAAACAAGAGAAAATCCCATAGAACTTTTTAGCTTTGATGATCTCAGGAAGCAGATGTGGAATTACAAAATGTTTCAATGCAAAGATAATATACCCAATTCTTTGTTTCCATATAGGGACATTGAAACCCATGGAACATAATAATAGCTGAATAATCACATAGTAACCCAAGATACACAGTATCTCCAAAAGAAACCGATACTCTCTTGAAGAAATTGGTTGTGAAGTCAATTGAATAGAAAATGGAAAAACATTCTCAAATAGCATCAGGAGGCTGAAAAGACTGAGTGTCTGTGACTTGAATTACTTATGAAAATGTGCTTTATTATTACTGATCACTTTTTTAAATGAGCTACACTGATAATTTTACTTTAAAGGGTATTTATATGAGATTTACTACATGTGAGACATCATTTTAAGAACTTTACAGATACTAATTAATATAAAAATCAGTAATATAACTCGTTGATTCTTTGCAGAGAATTGAGGCTAGTACAATTAAGATCTCTGTGATTACTCCATAGTCTTCTTTGTAGGTTTCTGGGGAAAGAGGGCCTGGAGTTTAAGTGTCCACGTTCTCACTTAATCACTGATCTGCCTTCTGTGGAACTGGTAGAATTTGACTCTATAGTTTTGTCAAAAGTAGGACTGAAGCTTGTGTGCCACATAAAACTTAAGTCACAGTATCCTCAGTTTCTCTCTAGGTTTAGTCATAGTCTGCAAACTAAAAGCGTGAATTATATGATTTGGTACATTTCCACTTCTCATAATATATTCATTTCATTTTAAATGTGAGATGCTATGTTAAGCTCAAGAGGAACTGATAGGATTTAATAACCATCCCAAAATTCTGAAGAGTTCACAGTTTAGAAAAGGAAAGAGACAATAGGCCAATAATTGTAAGTTAGCACACTGATGTACAGAGGTATGAAAGAAAAGAGGTGGGAGGAATGATTCTACTTGTAGAATTTGGAAAAGGCTTAAAGAACCCTTTGAAAATAGCAATGAAGATAGCATAGAAGTTTTATTAAAATAAGAGAGGGATTTAGATAAATTGTATAAAAAGTACTTTAATACTCAATAAAATTTTATTCATTTAATCAAAAACATTTAATGTGAATGCAGGTACTGAAAGGGAAAATGGTGCTTACATAACTTTTAGTAATTCAAACTACTAATATCGCCCTTCTAATTTACAATATTTAGTTTTTCATAACATAAATATTTAAATTTTATGATGATACATTGATTACCCATAATGCAAACAGGTTGCTGGATAGGGTTTGGAAAACATCTAAGAAACTAGAAAGTCATTATTTTTTCTCATTTCTTATAATAGATTAAATTTCACACTAAATGAAAACAGTTAAATCTAAAACAATACAAGAATAAAGTGTTGGGTTTCAATACATCATTATTATTATCATTATTGTTCAAACTTGCCTCATAATTATTGTGTTTTGAATAGTGCCCAAATTACCTCACATCTATATCAAGATCAAGAAACACTGACTAAATGACAGGAAATAAATAGGATTTTACAAACATAAAGCACTTTTTGAAAATATGTCATAAAATGAATATAAAACACATTTAACATATATAGATATAAAAACTCATATAATTCAACATAAAGCATAGTACTAATGCAATATTTTCTTGACTCAAACCTTTAAATGCTTTTCCTACAAATTACTAAGAAAGCCAAAAGTCATTTATATATCACTCAGTTTCAGAATTTTATTGCAATATATCTTCCTCCAGGTTATCCCAGTATTTCAATTTGTGTATGTAACAAAAGTAGATGAACAAAATTCTTCTTGAGAAGCATATTTATTTTCCCAACACTGTTTGTTTTTCAAGTTCCTATTTAGAATGAGACTATACCTTTGTCTTATAGTTCATTGTACAGATCTTAAGAAACTACTGAAGTTCCTTCTATATTAGGGATCAAGGGAGTTTGTCTATGAGGATATTTTTCCTTGCTAAAATTTATGTTACTTGTTAGAGGACTCTCACATAACTTTCCATACTCTTTTAATGCAGCCCAGGAAGCCAGCTCCCAGAACTGCTCCAGGGTAGTCAATAGAAGACCACAGAGTAGCAGGATGGTAAAAATAAGAAAACACATGCTTTCTGATGGTAACTTTCTCTTTTATTTCATCTTAAACAATCTTTTCTGATAATGTCTGTCTCTATACAGCTATATTCTTTACATACAGCTACATATTTCTCCTTATATTCATACATCTCTCTTCTGTAAGATCATACATCTCTACACAGAGTTATGTCCATTTTCACATGGCTACACATCTTTCTTTTACATACATTTCATCTTTTTGTCTCCACAAGTTACAAATATCCACACAGTCACAGCTATGCATCTCATTTACATATCCTCTCATCATACAGCACTTTGCATAGCTCCTAAGCACAGTTCCTCAAGTAGCAGCAGCTCTTTCACACAGTCCCTCTTTGTTACTCCTTTACTCACTCACTCACACACACACTCACTCACAGACACCTACTTATACATTATTCAGTTACTATTTATTCCCTTGCTCATTCACTTTCTCACACTTCTCTCATGCTTCTTCCTCTTTAACACTTCTCTTTCTCCATAGCTGCCTTTTCTCACAGTTATACACAGCTTCTCCTGCACAGCTTTACAGAGCTTTCTCTCATAGCCAAAATATGGAAAATTACATTACATTTTCAAGGCCTAACCCATTCTTATAACACATGATAAGTCATGTAGTTTTTCTCAGGCTAAGATCAGATGTCAACCCACCAGAGGAAGTGTTCCCTGATGGGGCACCCTGTCAGAAGTGCTTGCAGATCACTGACTCTGAAAACTGTTGTTTTTTGTCTGTAATTTCACTTGTGTATAATCAGCAATGATATCTCCCTATTACCATGCATTTTCATGTAATGTGTATATTTAATCTCATAATTTCATCTCACTCTTACGGGAACATATATCTGTGCGTGGTCATGAAGATGATTTTTATTTAACTATATAGTTTTGATATATAGGTTATATACTGTGACATGCATGCTTCATAACTAGATCTATGAGGACTGTAGATACTTAAAAGCCTGGTTTGTTCTTTTGCTCAAACTAACTGCACATAATTAGCTCACCTTTACCTCAGAGCAAATGCAAACTAGACTAATGGCTTTTGTAAATAGATCATAAGTTTAAAAGTTTTCAATGATGTACAAAGTCAGAGTCATAGATATCTAACCAGGTTGCTACATAAAGCGCCCTAAGAAAAGCACACAAATTCTCTGCTTGCCAGTCTGATGACAATAGACCTATGTCTCAAAGTTTAAATTGGGCACTATACCCCATGTCTGGTCACATTCTCATTCCTGTAACCTTGGACCCTTGTGTTGCCATGGCAATGGTTCAGTTCCCTATTGTTTATCCTAGGTATGTGCTTTTTACCAATAAGAAGTAAGTCTTGTGATTTTTTTTAATCACTTCAAGGCTCCTGTAAGAAGAGTTTTTAAGCTGGATGAGAAGGAATTAGAGTTAGGGCAGGAGAATTAGGATAGAAACAGAAAAATAAAGACACTGATTCAGAAAAGAATGTGTAAGAGAGTTCTTTCACCCTCACAAAAGGTCCTTTTCACTTACTGTTGAGTCCATTCTGAACCCTGAAGAGAGTCTTAGGGCAGAACCCCAAAGGTGCCCCTTAAGGGTGGGTGTAGACCTTCGTATTGTCTGGGAAGCCACCAGGAAGGACATGAGGTCTCCCCCTCTCAGCTGCTGTCCAGCCAATAAGAAGTCTCTGATGAGCAGGATGCTTAAGGCCACAAAGTTGGAAGCTATGTTGTGCTGTGGGACAATGGTCTGTATCCTGTCAATTGTATTGTAATAAATGCTGATTGGCCAGTAGCCAGGCAGGAAGTGTAGGCAGGACAACCAGGCAGAAAGTAGAGGTGGGGCAACGAGAACAGGAGAATTCTAGGAAGAGGAAAGCTCATTTCCACAGTCGTGACCAGCCAAGAAGTGACTGCCTCGCCAAAAAAGGTACTGAGCCATGTGACTAACATAGACAAGAATAATGGGCTAATATAAGTTATAAGAGTTAATAAGAAGTCTGAGCTACTAGGCCAATCAGTTTATAACTAATGTAGACCTCTGTGTGATTTCTTTGGGACTTGATTACGGAAACCAGACAGGACAAAAACCACAGACAACAATGTTAGGCAGCCCTTGAAACAAGGCAATGCCTTTACCCCACTCTTTTATCTTAGAGTAGTGTTCCAAATCTTCCCTCTGCTCCATAGTAAATGCCTGTACAGTCTGAGGGTATGGTAGGATAAAAGAGTGAAATTGCCATTGCTAGTTGCTCCTGCCTTACTGCCTCATCATGTTGGTGCAGTTATTTCAGGCTGGAATTCAGGGCGGTCTATTTCTAGGATGGTCACTATAATCCTTGCACTTCCAGATGTTCTCAGCTACCAGGTCCTCAGATGACCATTTCAGCTCATGCCTCCTTGTACCATGAGGGTTTCTGTAGTGTGAAGGTCTGGTGGTTGGGGTTTCCATCCTGCCCGGTTCCCACAGCCAGCAAGTCCCAAAGAAAGTGACACAGAGAGTCCGCATTAGATATAAACTGATTGGCCCATTAGGTCAGGCTTCTTATTAGCTCTTGTAACTTATATAGTCCATTATCCCTATCTATGTTCGCCACATGGCTTAGTACCTTTCTCAGTGGGGCAGGTCACATCCTGCTTCTTCAGTGGTTCAGGCAGGAGTGCTGAGAGAGCTTCCTGCTTCCCAGAATTCTCTTATTCTCCTTGCTCCGCCTCTACTTCCTGTCTGGTTGTCCCAACTATACATCCTGGCTAATGGCCAATCAGCATTTATTTAAATCATGATTGACAGAATATAGACAATTCTTCCACACCACCTCCTCCAGGCAGTGGCCTAGCTGCAGTGACAGCTCTGGGCTCACCTCCTTTAAGTCTCATCAGTTTCCCAATGGAGCCCCTCTCTCTGCTGTTGAGTTGGGGGTACCTTGGTGGTTCCTGCAATGCTGTGGCAGCATCCCTGCCTCTGCCTTGCAGCACTTTGTGAAGCCAAAGGGTCCCCTCCTGCCTACCCCACAACCAGTGGAGCTGTAGTTCAACAACCAGATCTTATCAACAGAGGAGATGTACAAGTAGTCCAATTACTAAGCTATGTATACAGTCTACAGACCAATCTTAAACCTTGAGATTCTGACTTTTCCCCTCAAAAATCACGCAGTAATCTAGACTGATATTGCTCCCTCAAGAGTCAAAGACCATCTAAAAAATTTTTTCATTAATTGTTATTACATACATATATGTATGTATACACACACACATACACAAACAAAAACACACATATACAACCTGATCAGTCTTTATGATGTTCTTTGAATGTATATTTTTAGGGTTAACCATTTGGTATTGTGTAATTAATTGAAATTTAGAAAAACTATTTCTCCTGCTGTCAACATCCTTCAATTAATGAAAAAAAGAGGTCATGATTTTGGAAAAGAGAAAGGATGGGTAAATGCTATGGTTTGAGGGAAGAAAGGAAAAAGCGAAATGATTTAATTATATTATAATCTCAAAAAATAAAATAAAAATTTTAATACATCTCCCACAAGATAGGTCCTTAGAAACAGAACTGAAAGTAATTGTGCATTTAAGGAATTCAGTACAAATAATAATAGCAGCTATATTTGTAATAATCAAGCCTAAACCTAAAAATTAAAATATTTATCAAATAATGAGTGGATATTCACACTGCACTAAATCCATAATACAAAATGTTACTCATAACATAGAGGAATCAACTCCTCATAAGTGGAGTGCCATGGGTAAATACAAAGATAATTAATTATATTCTTTAAAAGAAGTCACACAGAAATACTTTATAAATCAGTGGTTAGTTGAAGAGGATAAGATTTGGTAATAGCAACAAGGAAATATTTTCAAGGGGCTGGATGCATTGATGGGACAATTCACAAGGGTACAAATGTCAAAATTTATCAAAGTATATATTTAGACATGTCACATTTATATCTACTACACCTCAGCTAAACTGCTAGAAATAATAAGCATGGTCAATTTTTTTAAAAAAATGGATAGGCATTATTTTATGTAACTTTACAGAAATGGTTTAGACAACTGATAACTGAATAGTTTTTATAGCTAGATAATTAACTAGAGATCACTCAAGGAAGCAACTGATCAACTTAACATCTATGAAATAGAGGCTACAATTCAAAATCATATAAAAAAGTAGTCCTTATATTACAACAAATTGTGAAAGTACAATAGTTTCCCCTGCAGAAAAGAAGCATACAAGTCAGAAAAAAAACTTTGAAAACTACTTTGGGACATAGGGAATCAAATAAACAAAAAGAATTCATTTTTGATAACTATTGGGTGAGAATGGTGGTAAGACTCGACTGTGAATCTCCAGACTTCTTTTCTTGGGTTATTGCCTTCCACACACCTTCCACTCAGCTGTCAAAGCTGTAGTTTTAGTGATTTGAGAATGACAGGAAAAATGGCACCTTTGCAGTCAGTACTGGTGAACACAAATTGCAAAGATAAGGGGGAGGGAATAGGGAGACAGAAAAGTGAAGGCTTTGCAGGCTTCAAAATGACAGACTCATTTAAGGGCAGGGAGGAAAGGCTCAAGGCCATGTTAGACCAGATGTGTTGAAATGATTCCAATTGAACGAGAGAGAAGACAGAAAATTAAGGAGGTCATCTTACAAATTAGATACAGAGAAGCGATGACATTATCTTCTGCACAGTCTGAGTTAGTAGCTAAACCACATGTATGATATGGGATTCCCCTCTGTGTGCTATGAATATTACTGGTTAATAAGAGGCTGCTTTTAGTCCATAACAGAGCAGGGTAGAAAGAGCTAAGTGGGGAAAACTAAATAGAATGCTGGGAGAAAGGCACCAGAGTCAGAAAGATGGCATGTAGCCCCACCAGAGACCAGAACTTTAGCAGGTAAGCCACAACCATGTGGCGATACACAAATTAATATAAATGAGTTAAATTAATATCTAAGAGTTAGCCAATAAGAAGCTAGAGCTAATGGGTCAAGAAGTGATTTAATTAATACAGTTTCTGTGTGATTATTTTGGGGCTAAGAAGCCAGGAACCAACAAGCTGCCTCCTTACTACACACCAGAAAAATCTAGAGATCTGAACTAAGTACATCATGAAAAATACTCTTGATATGCTATTACATGCTGAACAACTTTGGAGATTAGATCGCTGGTGCTCCTGTCACAAAAAAATGGAAAGAAATATAGTACTAATCAATGGTCTGGATTATGAAAATCAATTATATATATATATTTGATTATAAATATATATTATATATTTGAGATATATATCAAAAGATCATTTTGTATACTTTAAACATTTCTAATAGAAAAAAGAAATAGAGAATCAAATGCAAAATAGAATATTCTATAGAAAAGAACAGGTGAGTCTGCATAGGGTTAGGCTGAAAGAATGAGAATGCAAATGATTTTCCACTTCAGTGGCTGACTTTGCAGTCCAGGCACAATTCCTATGAAGCCAGATAGGGAAAAAAGATCATAAAGAATAACTCTCAGAGCCTAAACAAGTATAATAGTCAACTTACACAATATTTCTGGCAAATTTCTAAAACCAAAACCTATACAAATACTAATGAATAAAATTTCTAAAAAACAATACAGCAGAAACCAGGGGTATTATAATATTTTGCAGAAAATAGCATGCTTCATCCCAAAATAATACAAACTGTAAAAGAGAATTGACGGAGTATCCTATACTAGAGGGAAAAAAGATTCACCATGGACTAAGTATACCTAGATGGCAATTTTAGCAATTTCCTTGAAAGAACAATCATAATGTGTTAAAGAAAACCACTGAGGTTTCTAAAGGGTAATGTGTTAAAAGGAATTAGCAATTTTGAAAGAAATCTATAAAGAATATATCAAGTGGAGATTCCCTATTTTAAAAGTACAATAATTAATGAAAAATTTATTGCTTGAGTTCAAGTGTTGACTGGATAACAGAATGAACCAAAACCTTAAATGAATTAAAAAATGATCCAATCATTGAACAATTACTAAAAATCTAAAGGAAAACCAACTTAACATCATCAACCTCTGAGGCAGTGAAAAAGCCTTCAACATTTGTGCAATGCAATGGAAGTATCAAAACAAAAAGGCAGAAAGAGGCATAAAAATACTGGAACATATAGTATTCAAATTTCCTAAATTGGCTTTAAACTCTTTCAATATATTTCAGAGTTCAAAAGTCACTTTATTCAAATCCAAAAAACTCCTTAGTGATATTTGTAGTGGTTATTGTTTATTTTCAACTTGACAGGATCTAGAATTATCTGAGACAAACCTCTGGGCATGTCTGTGAGGGATTATTTATTTTCCATTAACTGAATTGAGAAGACCTACCTATGTGTGGAACATTGCATAGACTTGTGTCTTAGACTTTATAAAAAGAAAATCTAACTTGGTAACAGTATTTATCACTTCCTGCTCCTTGACTAATGATGATACAATATAACCAGCACCCTCATGGTCCTGCTACCATGATGACTAATACCCAGAAATTGTGACACAAAATACTTCCTTAAGAAGTTTTTTTAGTTATTTTATCATAGCACTCTGAAAACTAATACAATATTTGCACAGAAAACTCTGTCTAGGTGCATCATATTGAAATTTCTGAAAGGAAATGAAAATAGAAAATAAAAATAAACAAAAACCCTCTGTTCTTACATCATAGCAATTAAACTGTTTTTGAAAATCCAAAACTCACAAGTCAAATATGAAACTTAATTTTTCTGGAAGTTGCATAATTCTGAAAGAATTATGATCTTTCTTGAGACAATAATGTTTCAGAAGTATAAATCATAAAAATTTGGGCTAAAGTCATGTAAATAATATATTTTAATTGCAAATGACGCTATTCTAAAATAGAAAGTGAAAACCAAAATACATCTGAAAAAGCTTTATGCCCAAAATATATAAAGGATTTTTATATATTAATATCATTAATATAAATCAATAATAATCAAACATACACTAAAGTGTTGAGCAATACATTTGACTAGACATCAGAGAATATATGAATGATAAGCACTTACCACAATGTAACTTATTAATCATTTATTGAGGGAATGACTATTTTGTCATTATTATTATATGCCAAGTAGGATGAATAAAAATCCAATACAATTGCACTGAACTACATAGATGCATGCAATAACAATTAATAAAAATGAGATAAAAAATTTAAGGAGAGTAGGGAGAAGTATAGTGAAGGATATAAGGGGAAGGAAAAGAAGGGAGAAATGTTACAACATCAAAAGTGAAAAAAGGCTGGGCAGTGGTGGAGCATGCCTTTAAGTCCAGCACTCGAGAGGGAGAGGCAGGTGGATCGCTGTGAGTTTGAGGCCAGCCTGGTCTACAAGTGCTAGTTCCGGGACAGGCACCAAAGCTACAGAGAAACTTTACCTCTAAAAAGAAAAGTGAAAAAAGAAAAATAAAAGCAAAAAGAGGGATGTGGGATTATTTAGACTGCATAAGGAGGGAGTAATATAATTGTGTCATAATCACAGAAAATAATAAAAATATGACAGTACCAAATTTTTGTCAGAATGCTAAGAAACTGAATTTCTCATACATTTCTAAAAAGTACAAATACATTATGAAAGTTTATTTAGTTTTTAGAAAAGTTAAATTTATTACATGACCTGGGAAATTAATTTCTTGGAAGAAGTTATAAATGTTTTTACAATAGCTTTTCATATGACATTTCCAAAGGTCTTTATTATTAGTTATTATTGCCCATAATCTCTACCCTACCTTCACATCCCCAACACAATTTACACATTCTGTTCAATTATTACCCTTTCTACCTTTACACAACCTACATTATAGCCCCCTTCTCTTTAAACACTCCCATGGCCTTTCCCACTTTCATAAATATTTACAGAGACATGTACAAAGGGATTTAAATAGAGTTACCCAGTAATGGAGTACAATTCCTGCCCCAGACTCTATAAGCTATCAAATAAAAACAGTGCCAGATATCAGTTATGCCTATTTGTACTTGTCAGTGGGTTCCAATAGACCACACACACCCTAACACTATCGTCCCTGTTTTCTTGGTTATTCTTCTGAATATCATTGAAGATGCTATTACTGAAGACACTATATACTTGAATCAAAGGACATGGATAAATCAAGTCATTTCCAGCCTGAAAATATCATCTCTACTGACGTAGGAATTCCTACCTCCGGTAGCCTTTAAGTTACCCACCCACGTGGGCGTGGCCTCATACTATATATGCCTATGTAAAGCATGCATCCAGCCTCACTTCTGGTGGTGTGATTCAATTCCTGTTCCCCGTTCATGCAGAGGACTGTAATCTGTGAGTCTAACCCTAAATAAATAACCCTCTTTTATACTCAATTCTGAGCTAGTGTGGGATTTCTTATAAGTGTCCATCTTCATCTGGCACCCATGTGGATCTGGACTCCACACCTACCGGGTGGACTGGCTTAAAGGCCTAACAGGTTCACAACCTTTCATAGTGCAAGAAGTTTGTATGTATGCTACCTGGGGATAAAAGTCTACAACAGTCTTACCTACCTGTGAATTCTGCAAGCTATAATAATAACTACCCTAGTAAAATATATCCACTGGTATAATAGTGACATGAATGTTGCAGAAGTAACTTGCCATTTTTTGGTTGGATTTAAATCCCACACCATAAAAATAGAACACATCCCTGATACTATTACCTGGACCAAGAATTGACTGGATAGATCACAGTGATGTGGGATTCCCCTCTGTATGCTGTGAATACCATTGGTTAATGAAGAAACAAACAAATAGATGTGAATTATTAAGTATACATGGTAGATAATTTTCCTTATAACCACCTGTAACACCACCTCCACTGGATCTGACATTGTTTTGCCTATCAGAAACCAACAGTGGAACTATGTGTGTCTTAACAGTTCAACAAGCCAGTGTTTACAGCTATGGGAGAAATCTCTATTTAGTTTTTTTTACTGCCACATCAAAAGAAACTATAGTTCAGAAGATACTCCAGATGAGAATTAAATCATCTAGCCAGTAAACACTGAAAATTTGACTAGCTCATCATCCAGAAAATGTACCCACTCAACCAGAGTGAACGGGAACATGCAATTCTTTCCATTCTTGAGAGATCAATATAAGAAAATACTTGCCAAAAAACAGTCTATGACATAAATCAAATTAATTAATCTTGAGAATGTCATTTAGCTCACAGTAAGAATTCA
>PVIU01013464.1:0-55788 GCA_004026605.1 Ondatra zibethicus | reverse complement strand
TTTTTGTCTCAGTTTTCTTAACTATAAAATGAGTGAGAACAATGTCTCCCTCCAAAATTTGGGAGGCCCACTGAAAGAAGAATTAAATATAAAACATTCAGAGTAGGTCCCAGCTATAATAGGCTGTTTCTAGTGCAGCAAGGTGTGTGGATTGTAATTCTTGTTTCCAAAGATAAGTGAATCAATGCAGTAAACAAAGGTGTGTTTATGAGTTGTCGAAAATCCATAGACTTGTGGCTGTGCTGGCTTGCTTCTGTGGCTTCCTTCTGGGCTGTTTGTTTGTAGTTGACATACCACAGCCCTTTGTATGTCCTGAGGGTGAGGGCCAGACTTTGTTTGTAGTGGTGACAACACCAGAAGTCCCATAACCATGCCTCTCAACCGCATTCTCATGGCTGTGCGGTTGGTGAGATGGCTCAGTGGGTTAAGGCACTTGCTGCTTTAGTGCTATGGAGAAATCAGCCCTGGGGGAGGGCTGCCCTCGACCATTGTGTATGCTGAAGGCTAGAGTTCATCCTCAGTGTGGCTGTCCCCTAGGAGGGGATGCCATGCTTGCACAAAATGCTTAGCATCTTTAAGTTCAAAAGTTCTCCTAGATTCTAGGTTCTGCTGACACCACACTCTTGGTTTCTCACCATCTAAGAAGATAGAAACCCCAGATGTCACGCAGACCACTTGTCAAAATGCCTGATTGCCTTCTGTGGTCACCTGAAACCCCAAGTGAGAACTCTTAAGGAAACCAATGCTTGCTTCTGTCTCTTGCTGTTGAATATGTCTGCACAGAGACGCTGGTCTTCAGGATCGTATGTGTGAAAATAAACCCCCAATAGAATTAAGTATAAAAGAAAATCAGCCCTTTCTTTTGGGTCCTTGTTGTTTAGCTTATTAACATCTGTTCAATGCTATTATTTGTGTTGGAGGGCTTGGCTGAATTACCAGTGAGCTGCAATTGTCAAACACGAATGAATTTTATTGAGTGGAACAATGATGCAATCATTCCCACTGTGCAGCTGGGTTGCCATTTTTTTTTTCAGAAGTAGCAGAATGCTTTGTAATGTAAACTGACGCTTGCTCGGTTTTCACCGTAGGATAATCTTTAAACTCTCCTTATGTTAACCCATTCAGTCATTAGAATAATCTTGGAAAGGAGGAAATATTAATCTGCCTCACTCTGCAGGTAAGCGAGCTGCATATAGTCAGGGCTGGGTTTGTCTATCCAGGGTGTGGGGAAGACCTAAATAAACTCTCTTGTTCCTCTTGCTCTAGTTGATTTTTTTTAGACATTATTTTTAAAGGTTTTAAATTTTTTTAGACATTATTTTTAAAGGTTCTAGAGCTCAGAAATGCATTGCTAACTTTCTCCTGGCTTAGTCCTAGAAGAAGCCTCTGATTGGAGCCAATGAAGAGATGGAAGGCTGATGTCTAGAGAATGTGTTTTTCCCAGTCTTCCAGAGGAAGGATGACTTTTTTTTTTTATTTCCCTCAGGTCCACTGAGAAAAGGCAGATGTTTGCTATCTCCTCATGCTCTTGGGGAAAAATGGCGTCTTGTGTATCCCAATAATTAATTGCACAGTTAACTACTTCAAAGGAACTAAAAAGACTTGGGTGGTAGAGTTCCTAGTCAGTCACTGTGCTCCAGATACTTGCTGACATAGATGCTAACCGCTCACACATCTCAAGAAAATCCATTCAACACTTAACCACCCAAGGCCTGCCCGTCTGACAGTGCTCTCCTCAGTACCTTCCAGATGCCTCACATACCTGTTACAGGCATCAGTCTGCTGGCTTCCCACCTGCTACTTTGTGGTTGCATAGACACCAACCCTGGGGTGGGGAAGAAGCAGCCCCGGTGACCTTCCCCACTTGCTTCAATAATTTGTTCTTTTTCCGAAGGGTGTTTATATGTGTGTGTGTGTATGTTTGTGTAAACATATATATATGTGTATATATAGGTATTGCATTCTGATTACCGTCGCCTCCCTTACCATCTCTTCCCTCCCTTCCACCACCGTTCCCCATCCCAGCGTCTCTACAAATTCCTTTCCCACATTCAGGTCTCTTCCTTTTGTATCCCACTAAGTTTAATCAGGGCCATCTACGTAACCAGGGGCTTGGAGCTGTCCCTTGTAGTGTGGTGAGCTCATTTGTGGCTTTATCACTAAAGACATGTCTGCCCCTCCTCCAGAATATCAGTTATCTATACTTCAGTAGGTAGGGGCAGAACCACAGGTGCCCCCTTCCTGTCTATAGTTCACTGTTGACAGGTCCTGTCTTGTCCATTGCAGGCAGCAGCTGCTGCTGTGAAATCATGATTGTGTTGATGTGTCATTCCCAGGAGATGGAATTTCACAGTTCTCTCCCACTATGTTCTGACTCATGCATTCTTTGGGCTTGCTCTTCTATATCATTCCCCGAGCCATAGATGTGGTGGTATTCAGAAGTCTGAGCATGCAGCTGTCACTTATCCTCAGCACCTCGAGCATCCATTCATCTCTGCCTTTGCTGACATCATTTGTGAAGACAAGTTTCTCTGATTAAGTCTGAAAGCAGTGTTTGTCTTTGGGTATAAACAGAAATATTTAGAAGGGAGCTTGGCACTGTGTCAGTTTAGCCACCGTAGGGCTGAAAGCATCCTCAATCATGGGCTTTTAACCAAGTTGATAGTATCAGGCATGTGTTATTTCTCGTGGAGTGGGTCTCAAAACTAGAGGGTGCTTGGTTGCACACATAATGGTTTTGCCAGTGTTGGACCAGTGGGCACATCTTGTCTGGCAAATTGGTAGTGTAGTTGTAGTGTTCTTAGTTAGGTAAGGCAACTTATGTCGTTTATTGCCTGGCAGCCTGCATTACATTGTCCAGTACTGTGAAAGCTGGCTAGTAGGGAGAAAGCGGCCCTCTCAGTTCTAGTATGGCATCTTCAGGAATAAGGTCAGCAGTAGTGGACAATAAAGAGAAATGGAAACTGTCAACCAAGTGTAGAGACACCATATGGGTGAAAAATCTTTGCCAGCTATATCTCTGACGGAAGATTAATATGTAGAATACAGAAAGAACTAAGAAACCAACCAACCAACCAACAAAAAGTCACCTAAAAATAAAACAAAAAACCAAACCAAACCAACAATAACATAAACCAAATTAAACACTAAGAAAATGAACAACTCAACTTGAAAAAAAAAATGGGTCATGGGCCTGAACAGAGAATTCTCAATGGAATTCATACAGATAGCTAATAAACATCTTCAAACATTCAATATCTTTGGCCATTGGGAAAATGTCATTCAAACTCCTTTGAAACTCTGTCTCATCCCAGTCAGGATGGGTATGATAAAAATATCAAGTGGCAACACATGTTGGAGAGGGTGTGGGGAAAGCGGACCCCGTTCCCTGTTCGTGAGAATGTAAATTGGTGTAGTAGCTACTGAAGAAATCATAACGGGGCGCGGGGGTTCATCATCACCACCACCAACAGCAATAAACCAGCTAGAAATAGAGCTCTCTAGGGCATATACCCTCAGGACTCTGGATCATACTACAGAGATTTTGCTCGATAGTGTCCATTGCTGCTTTATCCACAATAGCCAGGGAAGTGACTCAGTCTATATGTTTATCAATTGATGAATGGATAATGAAAATGTGACACACACTCACAATGGAGTTTTATTCATCTGGAAAGACAAATGAAATTCTTAAATTTACAGGCAAATGTATGAACTTGGAAAAATTATACTGAGCAAGGTAACCCAGGCTCAGAAAGACGAACACTGCATGCTCTGTCTCATGCGTCAATCTTAGCTTCTAATCTTTAGATTGTTATGTTTAACTTGGAATACCTATGGAAGGTGGAAACCAGAATAGAGTGGGTTGGGGTGGGGGATGACCCAAGGGAGGGGGAAATAGCACAACATATGATATGAATACAGAAATGGGGAACCTAGGGTGGAGAGTTTAAGCAGGGATGAGAACAGAGGGATGGGAAGTTATGGGGGAGGAAGGGGAAGGGTTAATCAAAAAGAAGGGAGCATGAAAAAGCCATAGGGAGACCTCCTACTTTGTAAGTCAACTAAAAAAATATGAGAGCCAGGAAGGTGTAGGCTTTATGGCTGAATTAATGCGGTGTCTAATAGCCATGAGTTATTAAATGAAATCGTAGTGGCAGATATGGTATCCCTCTCTATGAGCTGTTGGTTAGGGAGGCCACAGAGGTTCTCAGTGTAATACAGAATCTCTCCATTCTTCTTTTTTGAGTGGCTAGCAATGGTGTGAGCTTGTGACCACAGAACCATCCTATTCACAGGATCCCAAGAACAACTGTCCCATGAGCGTTTTCTGATTTTTAACACCAAAAAGTGACAATGATTTTGCATCAGAAATTTTCTAGTTGACTCAACATATCAATCACACTAATAGAAGAGTTATTTTAGAGTGTCACATCCCAGCATTTTTTTGAAAAAGATTTATTTTTATTATTGTTAATCACGTGTCTGTGTTTTGATTATGGGCATGTGCACATGAGTGCAGGTGCCTGTGGAGGCCAGGGACATCGGATCTTCTGGCGCTAGAGTTACAGGTGGCCGTGATTCCCCTGACATGGGCGCTGGGAACTAAGTTCTTGTCCTCTGCAAGAGCAGTATGTGCTCTTAACCACCGCTCCAACTTTCCAGCCTCTAGTCCAGCATTCTAACCTGTTATTTTCTAAATGTTCATTCAGCCTAAAAGTTGTGAGTTTAGATGAATATGAATTAGATTGAAACTGGTTCATTTGTGTGTGTGTGTGTGTGTGTGTGTGTGTGTGTGTGGTCTGTATGTGTGTTTCTGGGAATCAAATGTGGAGCTTTAGACATTCTGAGCAGATTCTGTACCACAGAGCTATAACCCCAGCCCTTCAGTGATATTGTGCATTTTATCATCCACCAGGAATTGGTCACAGTACAGTTACATCTTTGTGGTTTGGGTGACTACAGACACAGTTAGAAGCACACAAGTGCATACTGGTCCTGCAATAAGTAACAATGTACAACAGAACAAAAGACTGACAGGTGAAAAGGTATCTTCACAAAATGCACAATCCACCAGGATGCAGTTCAGCCCACAGCATAAATGACCTTGGGGAACACCCAATGCAAAGAGCAGTTGAATCCCCAGAGACCCCAGCTACCCCAACTGCTCTATTTTGCATTTGCATGAATAGAAAACCAAATATGTGTGTATTTCTTATCACAGAAAAAAAGGTTTCAAGATAATTTATACAAGGCAGAAAATGCCTTCCTTTCAGAAATTCTGAAGTCAACGCAACCAAATCTCGGGTTTCACTTACTAGCACTCCATTAGCCAGCAGTGCCCCTAGAACATGGTGGGAATTCGCCCACTCCGTTCAGTTTGTTAGAGCACTGTAGGCATGGGATTCTTCTTTGAAAAGTATTTGTGTATGAGGGATTGTGCATGATGGATTATCAGTGATTCGTCCCCAAAGATGGCTACATCCTAAAATGTGTTCCCGAGAATTTTACTATGTATGAAAAAAGGAACTTGCAGATATGATTAAATGAAGGATTCTGATATTGAGAGATTATCCGGAGGTATCTGTGTGGGTCCTAAATATGACCACCAATGTCACTGAGACAGGCAGGATGACTGGCAGAGAGACGGGAATCGGAGAACAGCACAGGATGCAGCACAGCTGGCTTTGAAGATGGAGGAAGCCACTACAAGCAAGGAACTGGAGGGCTGACACTCTCTAACTTTATTTTATTACTGTTTGTTTGTTTTTCAGTGCTGGGGATTGAACTCAGAGTCTTGAAACTCTTAAGGAAGTCCCTAGGCTGACTACAGCTTCAGATGCTAACACAGACAAATGATTGTGCCTCAAAGACTGGAGGAAGCGTGGCGCCACTGCTAAGGATTTTGGTCCAGTGAACTATTTGGGAGTGAATGAATGCTGTGTAATTTGTAACAGCACTGATAAGGAACCAATAATGTTCTATGTGCACCCAAGTGCTATTGTTTCCTCTTCCTGATGTAGTATAGGCTGCTCTAGAACTTGCTGTGTAAGAAAGATGATCTTGAACTTCTGATCTTCTGTGTCTACCTCCTAAGTACCTCCTAAGGTCAACACCACCTTGCGTTTTGTGAGGTGTTAGAGAGTGCATCCAGGGTTTTGTGAATGAAAGGCAAACACTCTGCTAACTGAGCCATATCCCCAGCCATCTTCCCTGAAAAATTTTCTTACTGGAGTAATTCTTCCTCAATTTGAATTTGTAATTATATTAAACATCCAGTTTTCAGGCTGGAAGAGCACCCTTCTGGAAATAATAATCATTATTCATCTGTTTGTAACCTCTCTGCTTGGTTCCTTATGCAGAACACTAACTTGTGTTCATGTGTTCAGGCACCTAGTTTCTCACAGGTGATTTCCCTTATCCAGTGGTCAGTTCAGTTGACTAACATTGATAGCAGCAGGCAGCCAGGCTGGGAAACGTCTCTGACTCACCCATGTGGTGGGTTCTGAAAGAAAACAGTAAGGATGCTGTTTCAGTTTGAGTGCTGCATGCTCTGTGTGGGAGACAATGAAGAGCATTCTGGGACCCGAAGCTGGCCTCTCAAGATCTGCCTGAAAGAGGCAACTTCTTACGGTAACCTCAGGGGAAGGAAGTCGGTGTTGGTAGAGTGCTCCTTCCACGAACATAAACCAAGATGCCTGACCTACATTGAGGGCCTCCAAAATGACCTTCACTGTCACCCTAGAAGTTCAAGGTTAAGCATAAAATAAACACTGAATGACAATCATACTAAACACATGGGATGCTTGGAATCCATGGCTTTATCCAGCTTTGCGTTTTCCAAGCAAAGGGCAATAAGGCTGCAAGATTGAGTGGGTGGTTAGGTGGCTGTGTGGGCAGCTTTTTCATGTCTTTAGGACAAGCTTCCCCTTGCATTGGCAAGGCTGGTCCCTCTCCACTCTGACTGGCTCTCAACACCAGTGAGAGACCGTCTACTGAGTGGTGTGATTTGTGAACCTCCAGAAGGAAACTCTGCCTGCAAAGCTCATCTCTGTGCTTTGCTGGAATGTCCTCTTTGAAGTATCACTTTTGACAGCTGTTGAAAAAAGCATTTTTTTTTAAAAGAGTAACTCATTACCAAGAAACGTAGGTTTAATTTCATAGCCCTCCTTTAGAAACTTTGTTCTGAGGAATGGAGAGTTAAGAACACTTGTTGCTCTTACAGAGGACTTGGCTTCCACTTGGGTGATTTTTGCCTGACTATAACTCTAGCTCCAGGGGAACCAAGGGCACCTTTAGGCCTCTGGGGATACCAGCATATGTGTGCAAACACACACACATAATTTTAAAAATGTTAAAAAAAATTCTAGTTCATTAGATTCAATCATTGTGACACAGATCAATAAGGAAACATTCTTAATTCTTACACTCATGGTCTAAAAAGGCAGACAGAATGTGATAGCACTTGGCAGCTGGATCACCATGTTGAAATTGATACATAAGCAAGCCCGACCTTTTGTCTGTGAGGTCCTTGGCCAGCAAGTGGCCCTGATCCAGTACCAGTAGATCCATCCGGAGAGGTACGTGTGTGCCTGCCCGGCCGCCCAGACACCCTGGGAAGGGAGTACAGGCGTCCTCCAATCCCCTAAACTTTCTGGCCATTCAGCAGGGCTTCTCCCTGGCTACTGGCTTTTCTACTTATCCCACCCCAGCTTGCCCCCAAGCACTCCTTTCCATCTGCAGGGTCCTAGGATCCCTCAACTCAACCTGCTTCGGGGCTGAGGCTTTGGGGACAAAGTGGTGAGTGCAAGGCTACAGGAGTTTCTTTGTTCCATGGAGCCACACCAGCATCTACCAAGCTTGCCCTTTTGTCTGTGAGGTCCTTGGCCAGCAACTGGCCCTGATCCAGTACCAGTAGGTCCATCTGGAGGGGGTCCTTAGATCCACAACCACAGCCTACTTCAGGGAGGAGGAAATCTGAGACCCAACTTCACTGCTGAGGGGACCTAAGAGAGGGCAGGACAAGAAAAATCCCCAAGTACACAGTTAGCCACAGCAAAAATTGGACCAAGCCGCCGAGACTCTCCTGACCGCATTCGAAGGAAGAGATGGGCAGGCGCCAATGCAAGAATTCCTCCAACAACCTGAAAAGCAACATGATAACATCAGAATCCAGTGAATATGCAACAGAAACAACCTTGAACAACCTAATCCAGAAGAAGTAGAAGAAATCAACTTTAAACGTAACATTATGAAAGTGATGGAGACCATTAAAGATGATGTGAAAAACTCCTTTAAAGAAATGGATGAGAAGACTAACAAAAAGTTAGAAGAAATGAATAAATCCCTCAAAGATACTCTAGAAAACCAAGAAAAAGCAATCAAACAGGTAATGGAAACAATACAAGACTTGAAAACTGAAATGCAGGCAATGAAGAAAACACAAACTGAGGAACTGCTGGATATGGAAAATCTGGGTAAACAAACAGGAACTACAGAGACAAGTATAACCAACAGAATACAAGAGATAGAAGAAGGAATCTCAGATGCTGAAGATACAATAGAGAAAATAAACTCATTGATCAAAGAAAACAACAAATCTAACAAATTCTTAACACAAAACATCCAGGAAATCTGAGACACCATGAAAAGACCAAACCTAAGAATAATAGGGGTAGAGGAAGGAGAAGAATTACAGCTCAAAGGCCCAGAAAATATATTCAACAAAATTATAGAAGAAAACTTTCCCAACCTAAAGAAGGATATTCCTATGAAGGTACAAGAAGCATGAAGAACACCAAATAGACTGGATTAAAAAAAAATCCCCTCACCATATAATAATCAAAACACAAAACATACAGAATAAAGAAAGACTATTAAGAGCTGCAAAGGAAAAACGTCAAGTAACATATAAAGGTAAACCTATCAGAATTACACCTGACTTCTCAATGGAAACCATGAAAGCCAAAAGGTCTTGTAGAGATGTGCTACAGACACTAAGAGACTATGGATGCAAGCCCAGACTACTATACCCAGCAAAGCTTTCTTTCACCATCAATGGAGAAAACAAGATATTCCAGGATAAAAACAAATTTAAGCAATACATAGCCACAAACCAAGCCTTACAAAAAGTACTAGAAGGAAAACCACAACTAAACGAAGCAAACAACTCCCATAATAACACAGACATTTAACAACCCTCCACCAGCACAACTCAAAGAAGAGAAACACACAAACTCTACCACCAAAAAAAAAAAGAAAAACAAACAACAACAACAACAAAAAAACAAAAAACAAACCAGAGTTAACAACCACTGGTCATTAATATCACTTAATATCAATGGACTCAATTCACCTATAAAAAGGCACAGGTTAAGAGAATGGATACAAAAACAGGATCCAACATTCTGCTGTTTACAAGAAACACACCTCAACCACAAAGACAGACATTATCTCAGAGTAAAGGGTTGGGAAAAGGTTTTACAATCAAACAGCCCTAAGAAACAAGTGGGTGTGGCTATACTAATATCTAACAAAATTGACTTTAAACTAAAATCAATCAGAAGAGATGGAGATGGACACTTTATACTCATAACAGAAATAATCCATCAGGATGAAGTCTCAATCCTGAATAAATATGCCCCTAATATAAAAGCATCCACATATGTAAAAGAAACATTACTAGAACTCAAAGCTCACATCAAACCCCACACAGTAGGAGATTTCAACACTCCTCTCTCACCAATGGACAGGTCAACCAGACAGAAACTTAACAGAGAAATATGAGACCTAACAGATGTAATGAATCGAATGGACTTAATAGACATCTATAGAACATTCCACCCAAAACAGGAAAGAATATACCTTCTTCTCAGCATCTCATGGAACCTTCTTGAAAACTGATCACATACTCGGTAACAAAGCAGACAAAAAAATTGGAGTAACCACCTGTGTCTTATCTGATCACCATGTAGTAAAGTTAAAATTTAACAACAATTCCACCCCCATAAAGCCTACAAACTCATGGAAACTGAACAGTCAACTACTGAACCACTCCTGGGTCAAGGAAGAAATAAAGAAATTAAAGTCTTCCATGAATTCAAGACAAAAAAGCATCTTACTGAATGGGAGAAGATCTTCACCAACCCCACATCAGACAAAGGTCTGATCTCCAAAATATATAAAGAACTCAAGAAACTAGACATTAAAATTCTAAATAACCCAATTAAAAAAATGGGGTAATGATCTGAACAGAGAATTCTCAACAGAAGAAGTTCAAATGGCCAAAAGATACTTGAGGTCATGTTCAACTTCCTTAGCGATCAGGGAAATGCAAATCAAAACAACTTTGAGATACCATCTTCACCTGTCAGAATGGCTAAAATCAAAAACACCAATGATAGCCTATGCTGGAGAGGATGTGGAGTAAGGGGAACACTCATCCATTGCTGGTGGGAATGCAAACTTGTGCAAACACTTTGGAAATCAGTGTGGCGGTTTCTCAGGAAATTGGGAGTCAACCTACCTCAGGATCCAGCAATACTACTCTTGGGTATATACCCAAGAGATGTCCAATCAAAAGCATTTGTGCAACTATGTTCATAGCAGCGTTATTTGTAATAGCCTGAACCTGGAAACAACCTAGGTACCCCTCAATGGAAGAATGGATCAAGAAAGTGTGGAATATATACACATTAGAGTACTACTCAGTAGTAAAAAACAATGGACATCTTGAATTTTGCATGCAAATGGATGGAAATAGAAAATACTATCCTTAGTGAGATAACCCAGACCCAAAAAGATGAATATAGTATGTACTCACTCATTAGTGGACTCTAGCCATAAACAAAGGACATTAAGCCTATAGTTCACAAGCCTAGAGAAGCCAAATAGCAAGGTGACCCCCCCAAAAAAAACCATATATAGATCCTCCTGGAAATTGGAAGCAAACAAGATTGCCGGGCAAAAGTGGGGTTAGGGGTGGGGTGGGGTTGGGGGAAGGGGAGAGGGGGAATGAGAAGGGAGAAGGGAAGGACTGGGGAGAGTTTGGGGGAGTGGGAGGGTGGAGATGGAGGAAGGGCAGATATTGGAGCAGGGAAGAAGATATCTACATTAAGGGAGCCATTTTAGGGTGGGCAAGAGACTTGACTCTAGAGGGGATCCCAGGTGTACACGGGGATGTCCCCAGCTAGGCCCTTGGGCAGCAGAGGAGAGGGTGCCTGAACTGGTCTTGTCCCATAGTCACACTGATGTATATCTTGAATATCACCATAGAAATTTCATCTGATGGATGGAGATAGAGACAGAGACCCACATCCACGTCAGAGCAATGGACTGAGCTCCCAAGGGCCAATTGAAGAGCAGAAGGAGGGAGAAGGTGAGCAAGGAAGTCAGGACCGCGAGGGGTTGGTCCACCCACTGAGACAGTGTGCCTGAGTGTCACTTCCTTCTCCTGAGGCTGACCACCAAGGTCCAGAAATCAAAAACCCCTTTTGGGCTCACCTAATTAACACGCCCAATCAAAATTAACCAACTCATCCTAACACGGGTTTTCCTCTTTTCCCTTTATAAACTGACATTTTCTTACGGACCGTGTCTATCTCCTCTCTACCCAGAGGTAGTCCTTTGTCGCTTTTCCTTGGTCCTTTTCCCTTCTCCCTTGTCCTTTACCTCCTGTCTTTGTCTCTTGTTCCTGGTATGTCCTGTGCCAGTTCCAGTCCTGTCATATTTGTTTTAAAGCTATATCACATTGGGGGCAATTTACATGCTTTAGAAACAGTACATCCCAAGCACATGTGAACTGGACATGATGGTAAACACCTGTCTTCCCAGCACGTGGGTGCTTAGGCAGGAGGGCTGGGAGTTTGAGGTCAGCCTGGGCTTGGTAGCAAGAAGCTGTCTCAAAAGAGATAGATAGATACATAGGTAGATGGTATGTAGATAGATAGATAGATGCTAAGTAGATGATAGATAGATAGATAGACAGACACAGACAGACAGATGATAGATGATAGATAGATAGAAAGATAGATAGACACAGACAGACATACAGACAGATGATAGATAGATTGATTGATAGATTGATCGATCGATCGATAGATAGATATAGTGAGTTGGGGCAAAGTTACATGTGTCTATAGTTTTCCCTTTATGGTTGATTGTGGTTGACAGCTCTTGACCTGACCAGAAAGGAGAGAGTGCCTGAGGTTTGCTGGGCATCCTGTTCTAGAATGATGGGCAGTTCCGGGTCTCTAAAGTGTGCTGCTGACAAAAATGTGGCAATTAGTGTCATTATTCTTTAAGTCAAATCTGAATATATAACACACATGTAAACAGTGCTCTCAGGTGTAAAAACCTGGTGGACTGGTATTTAAGGAGCAATCCACAGTTTAGTAACCTCAAGTGTCTTTAGTAGTTTTTCTACTGAACCTCCCTTGTTCTCTAACAGTTTTCTCAGAGACTGAAACATTTTATCCTTCAGGGAAGCTTCTTAGGCAGAAAGGTAAACAACTCAAAAAAAAAAAAAAAACACACACACACACACACAAAAAACAAAAAACCCCACAAAAAACAAAAACAAAAAAACCAAAAAACAGATCAGATTCACAAGGCCCCTTTCCTGCTAGGGGAGAAGCTGAGAGTCATCCTCAGGCAACTCAAATGGGAAAGAAGACTGAGACTGGACCAGCTCCCTGGATGAAGCAGAAAAAAGCCAAGCTGCTTCGAAGAGCCCCATACCCACCGAGGCACCTGGAAAGGGCACTGTCCAGCCTGTTAGTTGCCTACAGGCTGTGCAGTGGGCTCCAGGTTCCCAGATTTGTGCTCTGTCATCCATGCTGGGGTGGGCTTTGGTGACACAGTTGTCTTTAGTCATTTCTTTTCCTGTAAGTTTCCCCTTGCCCATATTCCTGTAAATGACCCCAGTAAGTCTCATGGTTTACCAAATTGGGTTTTGGTTGTATCAGTACTTTGGTTTGCTGTGGGCTCCCTATTTGGGGAAAGTAAACTTGTATGCTGTGTCTCCCCAGGAAAAGGTTTGTCACACACACAACACTCTTCTCTTTCTCCAGTCTTTTTTTTTTAAACTTTTTATTGATTCTTTGTGGACTTCACATCATACATCCCGGTCCCACTCATCTACCTGTCCCCTTGTTTCCACCCTCTGCCTTTGCAACCTGCCCCCCCCCACAAAATTTAAAGAAAAAACCAAAACAAACCAAAACAGACTTCCTCAAAAACCAACCAACCAATCAACCGACCAACCAAACCAAAAAACAAAATTCAGAAACAAAACAAAACAAACAAAACAACAAGCAAAAAAAAAAATCTTGACGTGTGGCATGAAAGTTGTGCTGTGGTCCAGTGAGTCACTCAGTATATAGTTCATCCATCTTTGCTTGCAAGTGTTCATTGCAATGAGTCATTGGTCCCACTTGAGGCCTTTGGCTTCTGCTACACGCTGGATACTGGGACTCCTCTTGGATATCCTTTTGTCGCCTTGTGTCATAGAGATCCAGCAGCCTTGGATCTGTAGGCCTGCCCCTTTCACACGCTCCAGCAGTTCATAGATGGATGTTGGGGTGGGCTACCTTGTAGTCCTGGTTCTGGGCCTGGGTGATAGCTGGTTGGTCAGTCTGCCAGCTTTCCCTCATCGTCATCACCCAAGTGAGCTCTCCAGCACTGCCCTGGCAAACCCATCCAATGTTGCTGAAAATAAGGAGCTGGGCCAGTTCTCCTGCTCTCTCATCCCGGGTCCAGCTCAACCACACTCACACTACCAGGGCCAGCTCTACTCTTTGCCCAGCAAGGCGCAGGGCCTGTTCTCTGTCTTTCTGGATTGCTGCCGTTGGTGAGGGACAGGGCTTTCCTTTCTATTTTAAATTGAGGAACCACTTAGATTTTGTTGATAGAAATCTGAAGAAATTTAGAAAACCCACAGCAACATCAGTAATTATGAGTTGTATCAGGTTGAGTTATGAATAATTGTGAAGTATTTTGCCTATTCTGAAAGGGAAGAAAAGTTTGTGTTAATTTTTTTCAGCCCTCACCTTGCAGTTGAGGCTGAAGCCAGACTGTGTGGGAAGGAACAGAAGGAGACTGGAGCAGCTCTTTCTAAGTAAGTTGACCTCATCCCCGTGAGTCTCCTTGTTGAGGACATCTTCTCCTCTGCAGTACAAAGGGCACATGGACTTGGGCTTCTCTTTCATCTCTCTCTGGACCCAAGGGCAGAGTTGCTATATGTTTGCGGTGAGTGTCACAACTGTGAGCCAGCGATTCTGCAGGAAGGCTGCAGATATCTCGGTTAACCACACTGCTTGTCAAGAGACAGGGTAGACCGAGGCGAGTGAGATGGGGGATGGTGGGAGTCGACGGGGACGTGAGGCAGAGATGCAGTCTAGGTTATCTGGGGCAGTGAAAGAGTTTCATTACTAGAACCTGATTGCTGTGCTGCGTGCAACTCATGACACTGCGGAAACAGGAGAACTAATCTAATAACTTGGCTGAAGAAAGGTTCAACTGATGCTTAAGCCTAGTTAAAGTTACTGTACTACCTAATAGAAAAAAATTAAAAGGTAAATATTAGCTTGAAAACATTCTTCTTTTCTGGGGTCAACTCTAGAATAAAATTCTTTGCTTATCCCCAACACAATGAAATGGTAGTCAGAGTGTATAGTTCAAATACAAATATAAAATTTGCAAATGGTAAACCTTGCCCCAAAATTTGACAGCAGGTGACATGTTTGCTTCTTTATTGTATAATGCTTTTAAGATATATTTGTGCTAAAGATCACTACTTTTTTTTAAGGTTTATTTTAGATTCTGTATATATGTGTGTTTATGCACATGTGAATGCAGATACTCAAAGAGGCCAGGAGAGGGTGCTGGGACCCTGAAGCTGGAACTACAAGCAGTTGTGGTCCATTCAAAACAGACGCTTAGGTCCTCCTGAAGAACATTAAGCATTTTAAAAGTCTGATCCATCTTTCCAATCCTTACTCTGTTGTTTTAAGTTGCTGGGTGGAATTCCATTGTTGGAATATACTCGTATTTACTTATTTGTATAGTAATTGATGAACATTTTGGTAGCTTGTAATTTTGTCCATTATTACTTATAAATGCATCTAGATGTTTGTGGGTCAGAAGGTTTTATTTCTTTCAGGTAGCAATCTAGGAGAAGGTCTACTGAGATTTGTAAGTGTATATTTGACTGGTAATGTATTTTCCAAAGCGTCATGTTCAAAGTAAGAACAGCAGCAAATTAGTTACAAGTAGTGTGTGAGTGTAAGTGTGTGTGTGTGTGTGTGTGTGTGTGTGTGTGTGTGTTGTGGGTTTCGAGATAGGGTTCTCCCCATATATTCCAGGCTGACCTCTAACTCACAGTTCCGCTGCCTCAGCCTCTTGAGTGCTGAGTTACAGCTGTGTACCAGCATGCCTGGTGTTTAGCAGAAAGGTTTTCATGTAATATATTTTGATCATGTTTTTCTTCCCCCCAGTTCCTTCCAGAACTTCCCCCACGCCTGCCTACTCAACTTTATGAGCAAGAAATCAAATGAAAAAAAAACTATAAAACAAGCAAAATCAAAATAATCAAAAGGTTGAAAAGGCAAAAAAAAAAAAGTCAAACCAAAATAAAATGAAGGCAAAACGTCCATAAAATACCACTGAGTTGTTTTGCGCTGGCTTAGTGCTACTTGGCATGGAGCCTCCCATGGAGTACGGTTGATATACCCAGTGAGACTCCAGTGGAGAAAACGGATTTTCCATTTGCCAGTGGGTATCAGTTGCAAACTCTGATTCTTGGTTAATCCCTTGTCCACCTCCTCTTCTCAGTCCTGCGACAATATCTGACTTGAACCTGTGCAGGTCTTATGCATGGTGCCACAGTCTCTGTGAGTTCATATACGCATCAGTCCTGTTATGTCTGGAAGATACTGTTTCCTTGGAGTCATCCACCACCTCCGGCTCTTACAATCTTTCCACCTCCTCTTCTGCATAGATCCCTGAGCTTTGAGGAGAGGTTTGATAAAGACATCCCTCTTAGGACTGAGTACGCCAAAGCTACTCAGTCTTTGTGCATTGTCCACTTGTGGGTCTCTGTGTTAATTCTTGTCTATTGAAAGAAGAATCATCTCTGATGTGTGTGTTGGGGGAGGACTGGTCTGTAAGAGCAGAACATCATTAGGAGCCATTTGATTGCTGTTTCTCTCTAGCGGTTCTGTGCCCTCCTCCCCCTCCCCTGCACCCACTCCCCAGCCACTCCTTCCTTGTCTCCATTCAGAAGGGAGGCTTGAACATAGCATGGCACATCAAGTTGAGATAGGACCTAGCTCTGCTCCCACCTGCATCAAGGATAGGCAAGATATTCCAGCATGGGAAACAGGTTCCCAAAAGCCAGCTAAGTGCCAGGAACAGGTCCTGTTCTCACTGCTAGGTCCCTTATAAACAGACCAAACTACACAACTGTCACACACATCCAGAGGTCCTAGGTCTGTCACATGCAGGCTTCCTAAATGTTGATTCAGAGTCCATGAGATCCCGTGAGCTCAGGTCAGCTGTCTCTGACTTTTCATTCGTGAAGAGGCTGCAGTTAGTATTTACTTAAGATTCTGGAATCAGGCAACAAGTCATTCTCTAACATGCAGTAAGTATTCTGAGGGACTGGGTAGAAGAGGTTGGCTTTGTGGGGGTTGGGATAAAACAGAAATAAGGCAAAAACCATATTAGTATTTTCAAGTTATTTTTTTAGCTTTATTAAAACAGAGAGAATGCAGATTAGTGCGGCTACTAAGAAAATCATTATGGTAGGGCCTGAAAACATCAAGGAAGAGAACTCCAATATGATCCAGCCAGTCTATGCTGGGTACATATATCCCCGAACAAAGTTTGTTTGATATAGAGATACTTGCATATCATTTTTATTGCCTCATTGTTCATAATAACCCGATTATGGTGTCAGCCTAGGTAAATGTTAATAGATAAGGAAAACATGGTACATATGCACAGGGAGTTTGACTCAGCCCTCAAAAAGAATGATCAGAGTCTGATGTGAGATTTTTGTTCCCTAGTAATGTCAGAAGCTATACTCCTATAACATCAATAGCATTACAGCCTAAACATGAGTTAAATAAGGACAACAATAATAAGAAAACCAAAGTAGATTAGGGAAAATCCATGAGGCCTCCACGCTACACAAAGAACCACAGGCAACTAAAAAATTGTGAGACGGGGAGAAATGGTCTTCTCTGGGGAAGAGCACATTGATTGGTCATCTAGTAACAAATGGTAAGCCCTGTGAACAAATATACAAGTAACATTATATAGACTGAGCAGGATATATTTAGGAATATATGTGTATATACATATAGATAGGTGCATGTAACAACAATTAATGAAAAAAGAGGCAATGAATTTGAAAGAAAGGAAATAGGCTATGTGGGAGGGTTTGAAGGAAGGAAATGAAAGGGGGAAGTGATAACATAGAATCATGAACTAAAAAATAATAAAATAAAAGAAAAAAGAAAAGTATGTTGCTTTCAGGAAAATGGGTAGGACTTAAGATCATTGTGTTAAGTGAAATAAACTAGATCAGCAAAGACAAAGCATTTGTCCTCTTATGTATGGAATCTGTGAGAAGGTAGGAAAGGATGTCAAAGTAAAAGAAGGATTATTGGGGATGGGAAAGGAAGAGAGAAAGGGGCATGGGGATGGATAAAGCAGAGTACTAGAGGATGTGAATGAAGAACATTATGTTTGTGAATAGAAGTGTCATGATGAAACTCTACTTTGTAAATTAGTATGATATAATAACTAAAAAAGAAAGAAGAATCCCACTAAAACAGACAAATAGAGGGCTCGCCTTTAATGTGCTGACTCAGGCTGATTGGTGCTACCTATAGTTACTTATTTATTAACTTCCACTGACCCATTTTTTTTTTCTATTTTAGCACATCAGATGCTACTGTATTTAGTCTGGTGAGCATAGTACAGGGCTAGTCTAAGAGCGTTTGCTGCCATAAACCTTGTGGGATAGCATCATTTTTATTTCTGTCAGAAATATGTGTGATCCAGTGATTCCCACATCCTTACTAAAGGTTGATGTTCTTGCTTTTTTAATTTTAATAACTCTGGTGAGTGTGTGAACTGCCGTGTATGTTTGAAGCTGTGCACATGCATGAGTGTGGAGGCCAAAGGACAACCTCCAGTGTAATTCTCTGGTGGTATGCATCTTTTCTCCCCTCCCCCACTGTGTTTCTTCACTTCTTTGTTTGTTTCTTACCCCCCCTTCTTTTCTTTCTTTCTCTCACTGGCATGGAATTCACTTAGTCAATTAAGCTAGTTAGCACTACAGAGCCACCCATCTTACTCACTTAGTCAGTTAAGCTAGTTAGCACCACTTAGTCAGTTAAGCTAGTTAGCACCACTTAGTCAGTTAAGCTAGTTAGCACCGCTTAGTCAGTTAAGCTAGTTAGCACCACAGAGCCACCCATCATCTTTGCCTCCTCAGTGCTGGGCTTATAAAAGCATGTACTTGATATAGATATGAATAATTTACATTGGTATGAACCTTGTTCTATCAATACAAATTAAAGATCAATTTTGTTATATATATATTTCTGCTCTTGATTAAGGTATTGCGTTTGTGGAGCTCATTTAGAAATATAATTTATAATTAAGAAATATAGGTTACTAGATAATCATCTATAATAGTCAAGCTTGTAGTCATGTTAGTTAGATTTCCTAGATATATAGAGATACATTTCAGTTAGATAGATAATCTTCAAACCTTCCAAAGACTTACAGAATATGGCACTTAAAATGTTTTAAAGCTGAGTACTTTTCATGGTGGTGAGATACAACTGCTTCTGGCAGCACCAATCTACTTCAGAAGGATAATGGGCATGAAGAGGCTCCTTATAAAGTTTGTTAGCCATTTGGGCAAGAAACTGCTCTTGCCTGGACTGCTTCATGTTATGCTGTATAAACTGGACATGCAGGACCCACAGAAAAATGACTGCTGAACTTGCCTAAAGGTGAAACAGTCCTTCGGGGTTCCTGCTTCATAAAAGAATGTGCCAGACATTCTGTAGGACACAGAAGAAAGCAACTGATGGACTTTGCCTTTACAAAGCAGAACAGATCTTCAGATTTCCTGCTTCAAGGAAAAGTCTGCCAGATACTATGGGCCTATAGACTAAAGATTGGATGCCCTAATGTTACAGAAGAACTTTGGATATCTGTCCAAGCAGCAAGATGTCTTTGTCAATTCTAGAGTTTTGGAAGTTGCTTACAATGCACTTCCTGTTAATTTAGGCATTATATCCTTCTGGGGTCTTTGATGAATCTGAAGAATAGATAGTTCTAATTATAGTTTTGCTTAGGTATAATAAAAGATAAAGTAGATATAAATATTATAACTATAATTCTTGCTTGACAACTATTTTGTTGCATGTAATTTTACTATGTTAAAGTTGAAATCTTCCTTTTTATTTAGACAAAAAAGGGGAGGTAATGTGGGATTCCCCTCAGCATGCTGTAAACATGTTTTATTGCCATTGGTTAATAAAGAAGCTGTTTCAGCCAGTGGCTTAACAGAATAGAGCTAGGTAGGAAAACTAAACTGAATGTTGAAAGAAAGAAGGTGGAGTCTGGAGAAGTCGTGTAGCCACCAGAGGGGAAAGACGCGAGCTGCCAGCTGGAACTTTGCCAGTAGGCCACAAGCCTCGTGGTAAAATATAAAATAATGGAAATGGGTTAATTCTAGATGTAAGAGCTAGCTAGCAATATGCTTAAGCTACTGGCCAGACAATATTGTAAATAATTTAGTTTCTGAGTGATTATTTTGGGTCTAAGTAGCTAGGAACAAACAAGCAGCCTCCCCTAATATGTACTGACACTCTTGACTTTTTAAAAAGTGTGGGTCCACCCTTCCTGAATATAACCCTAGTAGTACAGACACTGAAACAATTAATAAATGGGACCTCCTGAAACTGAAAAACTTCTGTAAAGCAAAGGACACAATCAACAAGATCTATGGCAGCCTACAGAAATGGGAAAAGATCTTCACCAACCCCACATCAGACAGAGGTCTGATCTCCAAAATATACAAAGAACTCAAGAAATGGTTATCTAAAGAAAAAATAATCCAATAAAAAATGGGGTACAAACCTAAACAGAGAACTCTCAACAGAGGAATCTAAAATGGCTGAAAGGCACTTAAGAAAATGCTCAGCATCTTTTTTCATCAGAGAAATGCAAATCAAAACAACTCTGAGATTCCATCTTACACCTGTAAGAATGGCCACCATCAAAAACACTGATAACAACTTATGCTGGAGAGGTTGTGGGGTAAAGGGAACACTTCTGCATTGCTGGTGGGAGTGTAAGCTGGTACAGCCCCTTTGGATATCAGTGTTGTGATTTCTCAGAAAATTAGGAAACAACCTTTTGGGTGTCTATCCAAAGGATGCTCAATCAAGCCACAAGGACATGTGCTCAGCTATGTTCATAACAGCATTGCTTGTCATAGTCAGAACCTGGAAACAACCTAAATTTCCCTCAACTGAAGAATGGATAAGGAAAATGAAGTACATTTACACAATGGAGTACTACACAGCAAAAACTGATGACATCTTGAAATTTGCAGGCAAATGGAAGGAGCTAGAAAACATTATTTTGAGTGAGGTAATCCAGACCTAGAAAGACAATTATCATATGTACTCACTCATAAGTGGTTTTAAAACATAAAGCAAAGAAAACCAACCTACAAACCACAATCCCAGAGAACCTAGACAACAAGAGGACCCTAAGAGAGACATACATGGATTTAAGCTACATGGGAAGCAGAAAAAGACAAGATCTCCTGAGTAAATTGGGAGCATAGGGACTATTGGAGAGGGTTGAAGGGGAAGGGAGAGGTAGGTAGGGGAGCAGAGAAAAATGTATAGCTAAATAAAAACAATAAAAAAGTGTGGGTTCATGGGGCTGGAGAAAAGGTTCAGTGATGGGGGAAGAGCCACTAGCCAATCACATCAAGTTGGGGTGTGGCTACTTGGACCCCAGGTAGAAAATCGAGAGAACACAGGTGTGCGCTCTCTCCATGCAGTGTCCGCCAGACGGATAGGACTGCGGCGTGAGTAGCGTGAGTTCCCCCCTTTTCTTTCATTAAAAATACCTGTTCCTATTGAGCTGGCTTGGTTATTGATTTGTGCCTACTTAATACTTCATCATCTGGCACCCCAACGTGGCTTTTAGGGCCATATAGACCGTTCCAGCCCTCTCTGGGCTTAAGATCCCATGCTCCCGGCTCCTGCCCAGTTGCCTCCCATTTCTGCGGGATGTTGGGATAAAAGATTGTATTTATGAGTTATTGTTTTTAGACAATTATATTGGTATAGATTTCTGTATATTGATAAAAAGCTAAATTATATTAAATATTGTATACATGTATGCTTCTACCTCTGTTTAAAACATTGTTTATGTATTGATATATATATATATTTACCATACTGCAATGTACATTACTACCTCCGATTAAAATACTTATACATTGTTTATATTTAAAAGTCATTGTCCTCATTTATTGCACAGTCATTTATTGTCTTAGTCTTTAAGTTAGATAGGTATTGAGAATTATAGATCAGTAGTCATCTATGTTTGTTATATTTATGATTAGACAAATCAGGTTCTTTAGATACATAGAGATTATATTCAGTATAAATAGATAATCTTCAACCTCTTCAAGGAGCTGTAAAAAATGGCCTTTAATCTAATCTAGAGTTTTATAGTTTCGCGACAATGAGACGCACTCACTCCTGGCAACACCAGTCATTTCCCGAGAGAATGTTGAGCACCAGAGACACTCCATCTGGAGCCTTTCTTCTTGGCGGAACTGGCCTCTGGGCAAAGAAATGCCCATACCTCAACCACTGACAGAGATACCGAGTATCCGTAAATGGATAAAACAAAACTGTCATATCCTGCCAAGACAGGGTAAGATAGTTTTAAAAAGTTTCTTACTTTTAAAAATGGTATGTCAATTACTTTAGGCCTTAGCCAAAGTTGGTCACTTCAACATTGCAAATAAGACTTTGGGTGATTGCCCAGGTAGTCAGATGTCTCTGTCATTTGTTGCACCTTTTGAAAGTTTCCCAATTACACTTCTGTCCACTCAAGTAATATAGTTTCCCTTCTCAGATCTCTGATGGAGTTGAAGATTAAATAATGATAGTTACCTTCCTCACAGTTTAGCCGAGCTTAATTTCAATGTAATACTTAGACTCCTTAAAATAAAATGTTTATTAAAACTCTTGTTATGCATTCCTTACTTAATATTGTTTATTGTTTGTAATTTTGCATTTGGTGTCTGTTCCTATTGTATATAGCTATGTTGGGTTTGGATTGATCTTGTTTAGACAGAAGGGGGAGATGATGGGGGAAGAGCCACTAGCCAATCACATCAAGTTGGGGTGTTGCTACTTGTACCCCAGGTAGAAAATCGAGAGAACACAGGTATGTGCTCTCTCCATGCGGTGTCCGCCAGACGGATAGGACTGTGGTGTGAGTAGCATGAGTTCCCCCCTTTTCTTTCATTAAAAATACCTGTTCCTATTGAGCTGGCTCGGTTATTGATTTGTGCCGACTTAATACTTCATCAGTTCAGCAGTGTCGGTGGTCATTCCTCTCTCCTTTATAGCCAAGCTCCTTGGAAAAGAGACTTTTCCTCCTTCACTTCCTATTCTTCCATCAACTTTGTTATCCTTTGTAATCCAGTTTTAGCCTCTGTCACTGCCAAAATTATTTTGCCTCTCAGAACCAATAATTGTTTCATCATAGCTGCTGCTCAATTTATTGGATGTCTCTAGGCATTGGATTCTGCTGTCCTTTCGTCCTTTAAGGTCCCTGCTGTTGTCTCCACTTTCTGATCTTTCTTTTCATGCTTTGCATTGCTCTTACTCTTTCATGGACCTTCTCTTGGTCTTGAACTTTCAAAATTTGCAAGGGTCAGATCCTTCTGTCATGTGACTTCACCACAGGATATTCTGATAAACCCTAACTTCTGAAACTTGTTCACGTGTTCACACCTTGCTTTAGACAATCAGGGGAATTTTATTCTCATTCTCCAAAGATCTTTTGGTTTATGACTTTGTGATGCTTGAGGCTAATTCTTTTGTTTCCTATTGGTCTGTCCTACAGATATCTCAAACATAACATGCTCAAGGGAAGCTCACCATTCCAACTGCCTTGTAATTTACCACCCTTCCTCTATTTAAGAGCATTGTGACCTATTGGCAGTGACCAAATCAGAAATAGTCATGTTTCCTTCTTTCTGACCACCCTATCAAATTCTGTTGCTTTTATTTTTAATATTTCTCAAATATATCCTTTCTATTCATTACCACCCTCTCCATTCTCTCAGGAAAATTTTCAACTACTTAATCCAACTTAATTCACCCAACATCTTTAACAACAAAACAAGCGAATGTGGGAATACTGAGCCAGGGAATATCACGTCCTGAGGGTGGGTTTGTTCTCTCTTGAAGTATTTCTACCTTAACTGTGCATTAGAAATCCAAACCTTAATGGATCTTCCTCATAACTGATTCACTACACACCCTGACCTGGTTACTCCACCATTAACCAGGCTGGATTTGAGTCAGATATGTCAATTAGGAGTGAATTAAAGTAATTTAGTTACACTGAAGAACAAGAGTTACACTGAGAATTTGATAGCTATTGCTGACTATGTGTAGAGTTTAGGACAACACTCCAGTCATCTTGGATCCCATCTTTGCATGTCACTGGAGATCAATACACCATCCCATTGTCAGTTCTCTTCCTCGCTCAGCTTAGATCTGTGACCAGTGACTGCAGTCATTCTTTGGCATGGTGTTCGGTGGGAATCTCTACCTCATTCCTGCTTGATTTGGCCGTTCCTCCCTCTCCAAATCCTGTCCTCTCAAAAAACCCACCAAGCAATGACTCTTCCTCTGAGGCTGCCAGCTCCCCAAGTGGCCACCTAAAGCTTATAATTGGGCACAAACCCAGTTTGTGGAGGACACACCATTGCCCTTTGTCTACAGGGTATGTAAGCCTTCCTCCCTTCACAATGGCCATGTGGTTTCTCTCCTGGTCCCTTTCCCTGCCCCAATCTCTGGAAACTGGAGAACTCATCTGAGAGCTGCTTTTCTCAAATATACTTTTTACTTTAAAAAGTAAAAGCTTTATCTGGCTTACTGAATTGTCAAAGAAACTTACTACATATGTTCTCTGTCTTTTGTCTGTTTCATGTGGCCTAATTCAACTGGCCACATCCCAAACTCTGTTGCATATGAGTCTCTTTTTTACTATGTTTGAATTCTCACTGCTGATTGTGGCTGGAGAAAAGCATACAACCCTTGTTGACTAACTTTTACTTGGATATATAACCACTAGCCGCAGGGAGACTCCTAATACCACCCAAATATCCATTTGCTTTCCTACTCTCCCATAAGTTTATTGAATATTTACTCTTGCCTCTGTATGAAGTTACTAATTTATTACGTTTAATTTCCAAATTTATCTTGATTGATATGCTCTTCAATTCTCTACTCACCACCGCCATTTTCACACTCACTAGACTACTTTGCTTCTTTATTTCAAAACAATTTTTTTATTTTACATGCCAATCCCAGTTCTCTCTCCATCCCCTCCTCCTGCTCCCTCCACTTTCCCCCATCCTACTCCCCATCCATTCCTCAGAGAGAGTGAGACCTCCCTTGGGCAATCAACAATGTCTGTTATATCACTTGAGACAGGTACAAGACCCTCCTCCCCATATCTAGGCTGAGAAAGGTGTTCCTCCAAAGAGAATGGCCTCCAAAAAGCCAGTTCATGCACTAGGAATAAATACTGGTTCCATGTCACTAGTCCCACAAACTTCCCAAGCCACACATCTGTCACCCACGTTCAGAGGTATTAACTTGGTCCTATGAGGGTTCTTCAGCTGTCAGTCCAGGGTTAATGAGTTCCCACTGATTTGGGTAAGCTGTTTCTGTGGGTGTCCCCATCAAGGTCTTGACATCTTTGCTCATATTATCACTCCTCCCTCTCTATGATTGGATGCCGGGAGTTCGGTCCAGTTCTAAGTTTAGCTGGATCTCTGCATCTGCTTCCATCAGTTACTGGATGAAGGCTCTATGATGATAGTTAAGGTAGCCATCAGTCTGCTTACAGGGCAAGACCAGTTAAGGCACCCTTTCCACTATTGCTTAGATTCTCATCCTTGTGAATTCCTGGGAATTTCCTTGGTGCCAGGTTTCTCACTAACCCCATAATGGCTCCCTCTGTCAAGATATCTCTTTCCTTGCTCTTCCTCTCTGTCTTTCCTTCAACTTGACCGTCCCAATCCCTCATGTTCTCCTTCCTCTCTCCTTCTCCCCTCCCTATTCTCCTTTCACATTCAACCCTCCCCGACTCCCACTTTACTCAGGAGGATCCATGTATGTCTCTCTTAGGGTCCTCCTTGCTTCCTGGTTTCTCTGGGGTTGTGGACAGTAGGTTAGTTACCCTTTGCTTTATCTCTAATATCCACTTATGAGTGAGTATATACCGTGTTTATCTTTCTGGGTCTGGGTTATCTCATTCAGGATTTTTTTTCTAGTTCCATCCAATTGCCTGCAAATTTCAAGATGTCATTTTTTTTAACCACTGAGTAGTACTCCATTGTATAAATGTACCATATTTTCTTTCTCCATTCTTCAGCTGAGGGGTATATAGGTTGTTTCCAGATTCTGGCTATTATGAATAAGGCTGTTATGAACATAGTTGAACAAATGACCTTGTGGTATGAATGTGCATCCTTTGGGTATATGCCTAAGAGTGGTATTGTTGGGTTTTGAGGAAGGTTGTTTCATAATTTTCTAAGAAACCACCGTACTGACTTCCAAAGTGTCTGTAAAAGTTTGCAGTGGAGGAGTGTTCCCCTTATTCTGCATCCTCTATATCATAAGCTATCATTGGTGTTTTTGATCTTAGCCATTCTGACTGGTGAATGATGGCATCTCAGAGTTGTTTTGATTAGCATTCCCCTGATGGCTAAGGATGTTGAGCAATTCCTTAAGTGCCTTTTGGTCATTTGAGATTCCTCTGTTGAGAATTCTCTATTTATGTCAGTACCCCATTTTTAAAACTGAATTATTTGATATTTTGATGTCTAATTTCTTGAGTTCTTTGTATATTTTGGAGGTCAGTCCTCTTTCAGATGTGGGGCTAGTGAAGATCTTTTCCCATTCTGCAGGCTGCCGGCCTGTCTTGTTGACTGTATCCTTTGCTTTACAGAAGCTTCTCAGTTTCAGGAGATCCCATTAACTTTCAATCTCAGTGTCTGTGCTACTGGTGTTATATTAAAGAAGTGATGTTCTGTGCCAATGTGTTCAAGGCTACTTCCCACTTTCTCTTCTATGATGTTCAGTGTGAAATGATATATGTTGAGGTCTTTGGCCCATTTTTCTTGAGTTTTGTGCATGGGGATAGATATGGATCTATTTTCATTCTTCTACATGTTGATATCAGGTTATGCCAGAACTATTTGTTGAAGATGATTTCTTTTTTCCATTGTATAATTTTAGCTTCTTTATCAAAATCAGGTGTTCATTGGTGTGTGAATTAATATCAGGGTCTTTGATTCAATTTCATTGAATCACCTGTCTGTTTTTGTGCCAATATCAAGCTGTTTTCATTACTATAGCTCTATAATAGAGCTTGAAGTCAGAGATGGTGATGCCTCTGGAAGTTCCTTTATTGTACAGGATTGTTTTGGCTATCCTGGGTTTGTTGTTTTTCCATATGAAGTTGAGTATTGTTTTTTCGAGGTCTGTGAAGAATTGCACTGAGATTTTGATGGGGATTTTATTGAATCTGTAGATTGTGTTTGATAAGATTGTCATTTTACTATGTTGCCCCTACCTGTCCAAGAGCATGGGAGATCTTTTCATTTTCTGATGTATTCTTCAACTTTTTCTTTAAAGACTTAAAGTTTTTGTCATAGAGGTCTTTCACTTGTTTAGAGTTACACCAAGATATTTTATATTGTTTGTGAATATTTTATAATATATTGTGAAGGGTGGTGTTTCCCTGATTTCTTTCTCAGTCCATTTATCATTTATATATAAGAGGACTACTGATTTTTTTTCTGAGTTGATCTTGTATCCTGCCACATTATTGAAGGTGTTTATCAGCTGTGGGAGTTCCCTGGTACAATTTTTTAGGTCACTTATGTATACTATCATATCATTTGCAAATAGTGAAAATTTGACTTCTTCCTTTCCAGCTTGTATTCCCTTGATCTCCTTCTGTTGTCTTATTGCTCTAGCTAGAACTTCAAATATTATATTGAATAGAAAGAAAGAGAGTGGAGAGCCTGGCCTTGTTCCTGATTTTAGTGGAATCACTTTGAGTTTCTCTCCATTTAGTTTGATGTTTGCTGTTAGCTAACTTTATATTGCCTTTATTATGTTTTGGTATGTTCCTTGTATTCCTGATCTCTCTAAGACCTTTATCATAAAGGGGTGTTGGATTTTGTCAAAGGCTTTTTCAGCATCTAATGAGATGATCATGTGGTTTTTTTTTTCTTTCAGTTTGTTTATATGGTGGATTACATTGACAGATTTTCGTATGTTGAACCATCTCTCCATGTCTGGGATGAAGCCTATTTGATTATGGTGGACAATTTTTCTGATGTGTTCTTGGGTTCGGTTTCCAGTATTTTATTGAGTATTTTTGTATCAATGTTCATGAGGTAGATTGGTCTGTAATTTTCTTTCTTAGTTGTGTCTTTGTGTGACTTGGATATTAAGGTAACTGTAGCCTCGTAAAAAGAGTTTGGCAATGTCTCTTCGGCTTCTATAGTGTGGAACAATTTGAGGCTTATTAGCCTTCTTTGAAATTCTGGTAAAATTCTGCACTGAAACCATCTGGCCCTGGCCTTTTCTTGATTGGGAGACTTTTGATGACTGCTTCTATTTCCTTAGGGATTTTATTCTATTTAAGCTGTTTATCTGGTTTTGACTTAATTTTGGTCTGTGGTACCTATTGAGAAAGTTGTCCATTTCCTTTAAATTTTCCAATTTTATGGAGTACAGGTGATAGAAGTATGATTCTCTGGATTTCCTCAGTGTCTGTTGTTATGCCTCCCTTTTTGTTTCTGATTTTGTTAATTTGGATATTCTCTCTTTGCCTTTGGTTAGTTTGGATAAAGGTTTGTCTATCTTTTTGATTTTCTCAAAGAACCAACTCTTTGTCTCATTGATTCTTTGTATGGTTTTCTGTGTTTCTATTTTATTGATTTCAGCCCTCAATTTGGTTATTTCCTGGTGCCTACTCCCCCTGCATGAGTTTGTTTTTTTGATCTAGTGCTTTCAGATGTGTTGTTAAGTTGCTAGTGTGAGATTTCTCTAGAGTTTTTTTTTTTTTTTTTTTTTTTTTTAATGTAGGCACTTAGTGCTGTGAAATTTCCTCCTAACACTGCTTTCAAAGTGTCCCATAAGTTTGGGTATGTTGGGCATTCATGTTTATTGAATTCTAGGAAGTCTTTCTTTCTTTACTTCTTCCTTGACCCAGGGGGATTCAGTTGAGATTGTTCAATTTCCATGAGTATGTGGGCTTTCTCTAATTAATGTTGTCATTGTATTCTAACTTTAAGACATGGAGATCTGACAAGATACAGGGAGTTATTCCATTTTTTTTGCATCTATTGAGGTTTGCTTTGTTACTGAGCATGTGGTCAATTTTAGAGAAGATTCCATGAGGTGCTGAGAAGGTATATTCTTTTGTGTTTCGGTGGAATGTTTTATGGATGTCTGTTAAACCCTTTTGAGTCATTACATCTGTTAGTTCCTTTATTTCTCTGTTAATTTTCTGTCTGTCAGCTCTGTCCAGTGGGGAGAGTGGGGTATTGAAGCTTCCCACTATTAGTGTGTGGGGTTTGATGTGTGATTTAAGCTTTAGTAATATTTTACAAATGTGGGTGCCCTTGTATTTGGGGCATAGATGTTAATGATTGAGACTTCATCTTGACAGATATTTTTTCTGTGACAAATATAAAATGGCCTTCTTCATCTCTTGATTAATTTTAATTTGAAGTCTATTTTGTTAGATATTAGGACAGCTACACCATCTTGTTTCTTATGTTCATTTGGTTGGGAAATCTTTTCTCAATCCTTTACTCTGAGGTAATGTCTGTCTTTGAAGTTGAGGTATATTTCTTGTATCCAGTATGTTAGCCTGTGTATTTTTATAGGTGAATTGAGGCCACTGATATTAAGAGATATTAATTACCAATGATTGTTAGCTTCTGTTATTTTTGATTTTGTTGTTGTTGATATTGTGTATGTATTTCACTTCTTTGGTTTTTGTTGGTCTGGGATTATCTATTGCCTGTGTTTTTGTAGGTGTAGTTAACTTCCTTGGATTGGAGTTTTCCTTCTTGTATTTTCTGTAGGGCTGGATTGTGTCTAGGTAGGGTCTTCACTTCTTATGCAGAAAATAAAATCAACCAGAAGGTTTGGAAGCTCTGTACCCTATCCATATTCCTGCATCAGAATACTTTCCTGTGATGATCTAATTACACCCTTAAAGCCAGCTCTCCCATCCCACCTCCACTAGCCTCCATCCGTTTCCTAAGTTAGTAGCTCCAGAATTCTTCCTTACAAAAGTGTTGTTGTGTTCTTGCTTAATTCACATCACCATAGGTTTTCCTATAATGGTGCCGCCTTACACTGTACAATTTAGCAAAATAACATGCCTTATCATGGTGCTGTATGGCCAACGCTGCTATTGTCTGTTGTCAGATATATCTATTTTTTTCCAAATTAAAATGTAAATAAAGTATATGACTTCTTTGATGTCTCATTGCATCTCCCTCAAGATAACACCTTTAATGAATTTTTATACATTGGACAAAATCCAAGATTTCAATTGGACATTTGGATTTCTTCTTCCCATACCTGCTTGCACTGGCTTTTTGAAGCCCATTCCCTATGGAGGGATACCTTGCTCAGCCTAGATATAGTGGGGAGGGCCTTGGTCCTGCCTCAAAGCAATGTGCTAGACTTTGTTGACTCCCCACGGAAAGCCTTACCCTCTCTGAGCAGTGGATGGGTGTGTGTGTGTGTGTGGAATGGAGATGGAAGGTGGAGGAAGCAGGAAGAGGGAGGGTGTGGGAACTGGGATTGATATGTAAAATGAGAAAAGATAGTTTTTTTTTAAAATAAAGAAATAACTTTAAAATAAAAAAGTAAGTCACACACACACATAGAAAGAAGGATTTCTTACTTTGGGGGACAATGATTGTGAGATTTTCATGTTTGACGTTCTTTAAAAATAGACTTCATATTATTGCTTGGCTTGTGAACGGTATCATGTTATCTTAAAAATTGCTGTGTGTGTGTATACATACTATGACAGACATGTGGAGTTTAGAGCACAACTTTGTGGAATTGGTTCTCTCCTTTCTCTCACTTGGTTTTAGGAATTAAGGTCAGGTTGCCAAGCTTGTACAGCAAGTAGATTTACTCAGTGAGACATATTGCTGGCACCAATATCAGGTTATTTTCTCTTTTGGCAGAGAAGTGGAGCAGAAGACCATTCAAACCATTCCAGCACAGTGTGTTCATAACTTTCCTGATGGTCATCTAGTAAGAGTTAGTTAAGGGCTTACTTCTCCAGAAAAACACCTGATGGTCATCTAGTAAGAGTTAGTTAAGGGCTTACTTCTCCAGAAAAACACCTGCTGGTCATCTAGTAAGAGTTAGTTAAGGGCTTACTTCTCCAGAAAAACAGTGAACAAAGAAGAATGAATGCGTCAGCTTTCCCAACTTTGTCTTGCCAGTAATAAACATTGGACCAATGACACATTTGCCTTTAATACATGTGAGTTTATGAGTGTATCTTCTTGGCCATCATCATCATCATCATCATCATCATCATCATCATCATCATCATCATCGCCATTCTTGTTCGGCAGACATATAAGCAAACCACAGTGCATAATCCTCTTTCCAGGAATTTATGAGCGTAACCTGTGGTAATTGAGGAAGAGGTATGTGAGGGATGAGCCGCCTTTGATCTGAGCTGTTTGAAGCCTCTTTGCATTTAACCACAAACATGTCCACTTCCCCAACATCACTAAGAATGACATTTTTGCTTTGAGAACCAGTCATGTCACCTGTGCCCTAAATTAGACATCTGATAAGAAATGATGCTGAGCGTATGAGGTAGCATGGGATTAAACATCCACCCTTGAAGTCTCAAGGTCTCTCCTGTCAGCGCAGAGCACTATTCTTTCTAGTTGCTCTTCTTGTGACAGAATTCTTCTGTGAATTTGAATCTCTTTTAAAAGGATGCATTTGTCGGGGTAGGGTGGGGTGGCTGGAGAGATGACTCAGCGGTTGAGAGCCCTGGCTGTCCTTCCAGAGATCTTTGGCTCAATTCCCAGCACCCACATGGCAGTTCACAACTGTCTGTAACTCTAGATCCAGGGGATCTGACACCTTCACACCAATGCACATAACATAAAATTAAATAAATTTTAATAAAAAGTGGGTTTGCAATTAAACAGGAAAACACATGTCTATTCTATCTGTCTCTTTCCTTTCCCTCTTTCTCTCTCTCCTCCCATTTCATGTGTAGAAATACCTTCTAAAAGTCTCTGATACTTATAATCTTCAATGACAAAGCCACCTCAAGCATTTAGCCTATGAGCTTCTGTAGGACTTCAATTGTTTCTTTCTTTAAAATAGCTATTTGCTTTTTAGGTATATGTATGCATTTGGGTGTGGGTTTGTTCACTCTCAGAAGCTAGAAGAGGGTGTTGGATCCTCAGGAGAAGTTACAGGTGGTGGTGGGCTGCTGGACATGAATGCTGGGAACAGAATTCTGGTCCTCTGTAAGCACAACAAATGCTCTTAACTACTGAGCCATCTCAGAATACCCCCATTCTTCCTTTATAGTTATTTTCTATCCTACCGTCCCTTATGCCCACAGAATGCATTTTCTCTGAAGATAGGCACACTGTTACTCAGCTTTGAATTTACCCATATTTTTTTTCTTCCCAAATAAATGCCTAATGTCACTTTAAAATACAATGACCGTTCCCTGTTACTTTGGACCCATATTCTGTGGATAAATGCTCTCATAGCTGAGGAAGGACGTGAACTGAATTTGGTCGTTTGGGTTTGCTTCAATGGAGAACAACCAAGTTGCAAAGCTGGTGAAGACAACTCTTCAATGCCTCTCCTCAAAGCTTCCTACGTCATGGAGACTCTGAGATAGGGGCATCAGTAAGCCGTCTTTGTTGTCTGGGACCACCCATGTTCTAACCACTCCCTGTCTCCTCACAGCATCTTGCTCAAGGTAGCAACAGACATGAAACATGGATGCTTAGACTATGAGGTCCTCATGACTGTGGAGGGAAGAGTTTTGTTGCAGCATGCAAAGGGCGAAGCTTGAAGTGTGTAAGGAAGAAGGAACAAAACCAGGCGCACTATTGTTTGGGCAAGGGTATCCTGAGTGCCCACATGTTAGGGGTTTGGTTTGAAGCCTTTAGTGATATTGGAAGGTGATGGAGCCTTTAGGAGATGAGATAGGCAGAAGGAAATAAGACTTTTGGGCATGTCCCTGAGGGACTGGGACCTTAGTCTCTTCTCTTCTCATTCTGTTTTCTCCACCGCATGCCTTCATTACAACACAGGGACAAGGTAGTGTGGGGAGGGAGGGTTGTGGGTGATAGGAACAGCAGGGAGAATGGTTAGGGCATTCAGACAGAGGGGCCCCAAAGCATAGGCAGTGAATTCAGCTTTGAAAACAGCGTAGTGGTCCCATAGGGACCTCATCACACTTAGAATAACTAGGCAGGAAGTGGCATGAAATAAACCGGACATCTTGAGTACTTTGTTATCTTTGACTTTGTGTGTAGGTAGCATTGGCAGATGCATTGAGAGCATCCAGAGAAATGGTAGTCAGGATAGGCAGGATGATGAGAGAGAAGTAACAGAAGGAAGACACACTTGCAAGAAGTACTCTCACCTGAGGAATTGCCTCCATCAGATTGGCCTTAGGCATGTCTGTGAGGGCATTTTCTTTTTTTCTTTTCTTTTCTTTTTTTTTTTTTAGAGACAGGGTTTCTCTGTGTAGTCCTGGATGTGGTTTGTCTCTTTTATGGATGGTCTGTGAAATGTCTGCCATAGGCTCAATCATTTGAGAACTTGGTCCCTGGCTTATAGCATTGTTTGGGGGAGATTGTGGAGCCCTTAGGAGACAGAGACTGACTGGAGGTGGTGGGTCTCTGGGATGCAGACTTTGGGTTTATACTAAGTCCTACTTTAGCCCAAGTTTCCTGATCCCTGTTCTGTGGAAGTGTGAAGAGCCAGCCTCACAATCTCATGGCCATGAATTCCATACGGTTCCCTCACAGCCCTGGGCTAAAATCAAACCTGTAAACCAAAGCAAGTGTTTTCTTTCTTACGTGTTTCCGTCAGCTATTTTGTCAGTCAAGAAAAGTGACTAATAGGTGTCCAAACATCCATTGCTGGAAAGCTGGTCCCTCATGCAGTGGTTTTGAGGTGGGAAAGGCTTTTAAAAGGTTGGGCCTAGTGCACGGTAATTCAGTCACGGGGGAATCACCCTTGGGAGAGAGCAGTCCTGCCTAATGATAGTAGATCGAGTCCCATGGGACTGTCCTGAAGGATTAGGGTGTTAAAGAAGATCCGGGAACCTCCTCTCGGTTCCACCTTAGCACACGTTCCTTTATGTGGGTTCCATCTCCCATGAAACCTTCACCAGAAGCCACAGAGATGCAGGTGCCATGCTCTGCAAGTCCACAACTCCCAGCTAAATAAATCTCTTTTCTTAATAAACTATACAGCCTCAGGAATTTTGTTATAACAACACTAAATGAACTAAGACAGAAGGCTTGTTCCTATCCCCCAAATCTTAGTAAAACTGATATGAAATCACGTCTGAAGACTAAAGATGCATCTATGTTCTTCTTTAGTGCTACTCCTAAAACTTCCATTCAGCAGAACTCCCCCCACCCTGAAAAAAAAATGAGCAGTAGGATTTTAGTAATGAGTTTTAAAGCATGAAGGCAGCCCTGTCAATGCTAGTTGGGTGCGGGGAGCTTGCGACAGGCGGGCTATGAGAACCAAGCTGTAAGAGCGCAAGGGGATAGTGGCAGGGGCAGCTGGAAGTTGCCCACTGGCTTTGGCATTAGAATGAAGTAGAGGTAGGCCATAGAACTCTGGGTGGTGCTGGAGCATGTTGCAGAATGAAGAGTCAAGGCTGGTGAGAGGATGGCTCAAGAGGTAAGATGCCTGCTTCCCTCTCCCAAATAAACAAATGAATGAAAAGGAAGAGCAGGGAGCCTGTGGGAATGCCCGGAGAACTTCCTCAGGGCTCCCTGAACTGGGCATGGTGATGGGCTAGGGCATGGGGGCTGGGGATGGCTCTGACTCAAAGCTTAAAACAGACCTGCAGCTGAATATGACTCAGTTTTCGTTTTACTTGTGTTGAACATCTCTTATACTTGAAGTTGGGCATGCCCCACCACTTCCCTTCTGGGTGCTCGAGTGTATTGTATGAGAGACAGAGGCCACATCTGGGAACTGTAGCTATGACAGGGAAACCTGTTCCTTCCTGATCTCAGGTAGGCCTTGGTCAACAAAGGAAGGGCTCACGTTCTGAAAACAGAGCCTCCTCTCAGAATTTCCTAATTTATTTCAAATACCAGGTTATACTTTGGGGAAGTTTTTAACTTTTCCTTTTGATCTCCAGTAATGATGTGCCACTCCCAGGGTCACGTGTTATTTCTGCTTAATCTATTGCAGACTGCTTTGGTTTGTAGCATTGCCTAATAATACAAGAGCGTCGTCCTCCATTGTCTTGAAGCACGTGAAATTGAGAAGTGCAGTTGGATAGTTCAAGGGCGTTGCTGCTCTGAGGCCTGCTTTTGTACTTACACAAATAGCAGAGAGCTGAAGTGACTGAAGTCCAAGAGTCCTTCTGCGTGATAAGGGGACACTAAACACACTGAGTAACAGGACAGTCTCTCCCCCGTATCCAAATCTGCAGATGTTCAGCTCCTTGCACAAAACAGTGGCATTTGCGTGCCTACCTGCACCCTTCCATAAGCTGCAAGTCACCTTACAGTATCTCTCACCATGAGAGGCCTGTGTAATGACATGATAATGACAGCACGCGCTCTGTGCTGACACCGGTCAGAGATCTAACTACATTACTATATTTTGACTCTTATTTTTTTTTTATTTTATGGATGAGGAGTCAAGCTGGTCAGAAATATTGCTCGTGGACCAGCAAGTGAGGGAAGCCAGAATTGAAATCCACATTTGTGTGATTCCAAATTTCTATTATGCATTTATAATTTGGCATGGTAGACATATTACATTAAAATGTTTTTGATACAGATAGAATTATATCACTTTCCTCCTCCCTTTCACACTCAAGATCCTCCCAACTACCCACCCTTGAACTTCTTCCACACATCCCATTCTCGAGTTGATAGTCTCCTTTGTTTTACTATTGCTACATGCATATATATGCATATCCTTGTATGCACATGCACAAATATATAGAGATACAACCTGCTGAATCCAGTTTTGTTGTTGGTGTATATGTAGTTTCAGGTGCTGACCACTCTGCATTAGACAACCAATGAGGGGTCATCTCTAGGAGAGGCTGATTCTCCTTTTCCCAGAAGTCACTAGTTGCCTATATTTCTTTGCCTAGGGCTGGGACCCCATGAGATTTTCTCTCTTCCATGTTAGCATATTCATTGATATTGCATTGTCCTGGTCTTGTTTATGCAGCCATTTCTAGGAGATATTGTTTTGCAGCAGACTTTCTGATATTCTGGCTCTTAATCTTTTTTTTTTTAAATTCCTCTCTCTTACATCACACCCTGTTTTAGTTAGTGTTTCTATTGTTGTAACAAAACACCATGACCAAAATAGCAAGTTGGGGAGGAAAGGGCTCATTTGGCTTATACTTCCAGATCGTAGCCTGTCATTGGAGAAAGTTAGAATAGGAAGTCAAGCAGGGCTGGAACCTGGAGGCAGGATCTGATGCCAAGGCCATGAAGGGGAGCTGCTTATTGACTTTCTTCCCCTGGCTTGCTCAGCTTGCTTTCTTATAGAACCCAGGACATCCACCCTCAATAGTGTTGGGCCCTCAATAGGCTGGGCCCTCCCCCATTATGTCTTACAGCTGATCTCATGGAGATATTTCCTCCACTAAGGCTCCTTCCTCTCTGCTGACTCTAGTTTGTGTTAAGTTAGTTAACACACGCAACCAGGTAGTACACATCCCAACTGCTGTTTTCTTTCCCTCCACTCTTCCCAGTCCTCCCCACTCCCCAAGACCCACTCCTTCTCCACAGCCCTTCAAAAAACCAAAAAACAAAAACAAAAAGCAGGCTTCCCAGGGATATCAACCGAAAGTGGCATAACAGTAAGACTAGGCACAGCCCTTCCAAATCAAGGATGGATGAGGCAGCCCAGTAGGAGGAAAGGGGTTCTAAGAGCAGGCAAAGAGTCATAGCTAGTCCCCACTGCTACTGTTCGGAATGCCACAAGAGCACCCAGCTATACAACCATACGTATGTGGAGGACCTAGCTCAGACCCACACAGGGCTCGTGATTGTTGCTTCAGTTTCTATGAGTCCCTATGAGCCCTGCTTTGTTGATTCTGTGGGCTGTGTTCTCCTGGTGTCCTCGACTCCTCTGGCTTCTGCAATTCCTCTTTCCCTACTCTGTGGGGGTCCCTTGACACCACCTAGTGTTTGGTTGTGGGTCTCTGCATCTGCTCCCGTCAGTTGCTGGATAACAATTGGGCAGGCCCCGATCTATGAATACAGCAAAAATAGCATTGAAATGTTTTTCCCCAGTCATGTTTGCTTCTATACTGGATCTCTGGGCTGTTTCCTGGCCCTCCAGGCAGTGTCAGGCATGGGCTACCTCTTGTGGCACGGACCTCCAATTGCACCAGTCATTGGTTGGCCACTCCTACAAGGTTCTGAGCCACCATTACCCGAGCACATCTTGGAGGCAGGACAGACAGATCTAAGGTTTTGTGGCTGGGTTGGTGTCCCAGCCCCACTGCTGGAAGCCTTGCCTGGTTACAAAGATGGCCAGTTCAGGCTTCACATCCCCCATTACTAGGAGTCTTCACTAGGGTCACCCTTGAGGATTCCAAGGAGTTTCCACTGCACTAGGTTTTCACATTGCCCTCCTCCAGACAAGTACCCTCAATTCCAGTCGTCTTTCCCAACACTGGGCTCTCACAGTCTTTCCACCCCTCTTCCATTATACTCCCTGAACCATAGACACAGGAGCTGTGCTGCAGATGTGTTCATTTGGGCTGGGCTTCCTGTAATCTGCTCATCGCTTCCTTCAGTCTCATTTGCTGTAAAGCGAGGTCTCTTTGATAAGGGGTAGTAGCTACATTTATCCAGGAAAGCTGTCTTGCACATCCTAGCTACATTCTTGATCCTTAACTGATTAAACTCAAGGATGTGGGGGAGCCTATACACATGAGGGCTGATTATACTTTTGGGGGGGAAAGATTTATTTATTTTTTATATTTGTGAGCATGTGTGTGCATGCATGCATGCACTCCGTGTGCACGCGTGTGTCTGTACATGCATGCAGGAGCCAGAAGAGGGCATCAGATATCCCCCATATCACTCTGTCTTATTCTTTCAGGGCAGGGTCCCTCCCTGAACCTGGGACCTATGTTTTCTCAGTTATGTTGCAGGCAGTAAGGCCAGCGATCCTCCTGTTTCAATCCTCCATGGAGCTGGCATGACCCGTTTGCTACATGGGTTCTGGGACCTGAACACAGGTCCTCACGATTGCACAGAAGTTCTTTCACTCACTGGCCCACCTCTCCAACCCCTACCCACCCACACACTTTTAATAAGAAAGAATAAGGCAAGAAGAAGCTTTCTTCCAAAAATTTTATAGTGATATTACTACAAGTTTTTTTTTTTAACAGAATTGGGAGTTAAATTAATCAATACTTTTGAAGCTTCAATAATTTAAAAACAAGCTAATAAACATAAAACTCAGTTTAGTTTTCACTCCATTCGTAGCAGGGAATCTTCAGTACACAAACAGTAAAAGCAAAATTTCAATTAATATTTATCCTGTCTATGACTTCCCTATGCAGATCTGATACTCATACTCTTTATCTTTTCTTTAAAGCCTTAAGAAAAATAAATAGATCCATAAATAACACATATAAATATAGATTTTAGCTGTTAAATAATAAAACTTTTGACCCTTAAATTTTGTCTTCTTCAGAGAGAGATGCAATAAGGTAGACAAATCATTAAAATAACTTATGCCCCCCAAAAGTTATCTCAGGACATATTAAATACATAAATAATTCAAAGCACACAATTTAAAGCAAACAAGAAGCAAACTGGTGCCCCTTTAAATCCCATCCTCAGGGAGGAGGGCAGACAATTCTGACTCCAGATCTGAATCAGTGTTACTGAATCAGTATTGATGAATATCAATCACACAATCTGTTTTAAGAATACAAATGAGTTTGCTGAGAGGCATGGGCGTTTCTTAGGGGCGTGGCTTGCCCTCACTGCTGTCAATCTCAGGTCTGGGCTTAGGCCACATGGCGGACGATGGAGGACACACAGGTGCAGCCCACACCCACCAGCATCTTCTCCACCCGGAAGGAGAGGGGGCAGTTCTCAGGCTCCCTCCTCAGGACCAGGATCTCTTGCTGGAGGAGAACAGAATTCATGTGGTGCTCCAACTTCCCCTGAGCATTGACACAGCGCTGGTGGCGGCACTGCGCCTCCCAGATCACAGAAGGATATCTGTTAGGGTCCTCATTGCGGCTGCAGGGGAGACAGGAGGAAAGTGAATTCTGGTTAAGTGGAAGGAAAAGCAGGATCAGGGGAAGGGAGGACAAGCATAGCATGACAGATAGGAGCTCTGCAAAATCGCCACACGTTGGTTTGAAGAACTTCGGGTTGTCTGAAAGTCTGGGTTCTCTCCCTCCCACCCCTTCCTTCCCCTTCTTCATCTCCCTCCTCCTCTTTTGCAGCGATAAGGATCAAACCCAGTGTCTCCCACAAGACAGACACCCATTCTGTCACTGAACTACATTCCAAGTGTTGCAAACTTGGATATTCAAGTTCATGAAGTGTTTTAGAAGAATGTCTTGAATGATAAACAAAATACGCTAAAGACCACCATGAGGACTTATGCAACATAAAAGGTACATTTAGGGTATATTTGATTTGTAAGAAGAGACAAAGGGCTGTTTCCCCGACTTGGTGAAACTGGTTTTTGAAAGAGGGAGTGTGTCAGAATTCTATTTGAGAACACTTCATGAAATGGAGCCCAAACGTTATGTAAAAAGCTGGAAGCAAAGACAAAAGGCCCCTTATACAAACTGAATAAATAGTTCACTTAGACTTTTTGATTGATTGATTAAACCATCCTTAGTACTGGGAGCAGGGGAAAAGAAGAAATCCTATAGACAGGTAAATCAATAGGTCCCTTGCCACTGGAAACTTATTCATGTAAACTCAAATGATCAAACAACTTTTGTATTGACCCCTCAATGGGGTCTAAATACATACAACAAAAATATGTCAAGTGCAAAGGGGAAGAAGTACCAAACACAGTACTTCCTCCACCAGGATTCAGGTTTTAACTTTCCATGCCTTCTTCAGGACAGGCACAGAAACACCTAATTAATTTTAAATTATTTTCAGCAAGCCTCCTCAGTTGTCGCTCTGGTAGAGGAAACATAATGCCCTATGATAAATGTCCTGATTTCCAAAAAGTCAGCAATCAACTTGAGTGCTCATAAATGCTAGAATTGCGCATATTGATTTGGAGTGATAGAGAAAACACAGGCGTTAATGCTCTGTGGTAAGTGTCTAGATTTCCAAAAAGTCAAAAAATTGGCTAGCACTCACAGGTGCTAGAATCACTGTTATCATTAATTCGGGTTGATGTTTGGCTTTAGTGACAACTCTAACAGGTTAGGGTGAAGCGTGAGGTTAGGTGGAAAATAGGAAATCATGCTCAGGGCATGTGTAATGAGTCAAAAAGTGGAAAAACACAGATTTTTGTCTGGAGTCCTTACGTACTGGAGAGTCCAGGGTGAGGTGGATCGGTTGAGGTAGTCTGACGGCCTTCGGGAACTCAGTTTCGGGCTAAGAGAGTTCAGGACTGTCAGGTTGACCTTCACATTCTGGAGAAAGTTCTTGCCCTCAGTGTTTGGACATCCTGAACTTTGTGGGATAGGTAACCCTGCCTGCACCATAGCCTCTGGGCTCAGCAGCAGCAACAGCAGCAGAGACTGAAAGGGAAACAGAGTGATGGGGAACTGGATTAGTATACGGGCTTTGCTGGCGAATTCATTACAATGAGTATATAGCTAACTATAGGAAACAGGCTACATTCTGGAAAGATCTAAGCAACAATGTAAAACAGTTTAAATTAAAAAATTCTTCAGATGACCAAAATAATGCTAAAAATGTAGAATTTATTATATTTTTAATCGGTTTCCTATAGACTTCTTGTGACTGAGGATAGGAAGGCAGTATTTTAGATGGCAGTGGTTTTAGAAAAAGTGTCAAGTCATGTCATCCCATCAGGCTGCTGGCTCACGAGTCAACAGGACAATAAACGACCTTGATTTCTAGGAGGAAATGTCCTTCTGCACCAGTGTTTGCACAATCAAGCTGTAGAAGTCCTATGTGATGTCTGCATTCATGTTAGAATTAGAAACAGTATTTCCACACTGGCTGCTCTCCGGATAAAAACCGGATTCCCCCTTATGTTTTCTTAGGTATATTTTCTGGTTGTTACACACATAGCATGCATTGATTCTATAATGAGAATCAGATTTCAGGAAAATACTTTTTAAGTTAAGTATTTAAAAATGTAAAGCTTTACTCTGAAATAGAGTTATACATGTATTTAATTAGAATCAAGTGGTTTGAATGCACTAAGTCTTTGGTATAAAACAATGGAAACAAATGTTGCTTCCAAAGCTTTCAAATCTGCAAGAATTAGTAACCCACTTTAGTCTGGGTTAAAGAAAAAAAACTGACAAGAGAGAATGTCAAATCCTTTGCACTCAGGAAAATAGGCTTTTGAGAGACACTCTTTCTCATTGCATAGCACCACGTGACATTTCTTATGTGGGCTAGAGCCATCACAACTATCTTTCAGTTTTAACCTCATCTTTCTGACTGATACTTATCAGTTCTTCAAAAGGCTGTACAATGATTTAGGCATCTCCCAAAGGTTTCATTTCTGGTTTTACGTACACAGATTCATGGGCCTCCACAGTTAGAGTCCAACATTTCATACCACATGCAGCAACATGACCTGGTTTCAATCGACAGGAACCTTGCATATTAGTGCAGGACTCACCATAAGCGAAGATCTCCCGGGACTCATGGTTGCTGCTTCTGATCAGCTGGCGCCGGATGAGCTTGTGCCTGGGGTGAGGTGGATGAAGTGGGGTGCTTCCTTCTCTCTTTTTATAGGGTTTTACACCTTCTGTGGTCACTTACGTCGAGAGTGGGTTGGGGGTGACACCACTTGAGTAAAGGTTCCATCCTGAAATGAGGTCAGACAGAACCACCCTCTCATGATGGGCAGGGCATCAGGTGTCTCTCAAGGTAGAAGGGAAGGGCAGAAGTTCACTCTGCAAAGGAGCGCTACTTACTGGGAGCTGAGCAGAGATACTTTGCTATGGTTCAGCATGATGTGTTTATGGATGGTATCTGAGGCTGCTGCAGATGTGTGCTCCATCTTAATGGTTTGTGGGAAAATAGAAGCTTGACAGTTAACTAGTACCACGTGCTCTGATTTTTGACTTGATCTTTCTCCTTTTTTTTCCTACCAGATTCCCTGACCAGAGAACATTCCACAAAGCACTCAAGGTCTTGCTATATAAACAGACAAACAAAATAAATAATTTCACAATGATGGAATGCGTTTTATTTAACTGAGTATAACAACTGATTTTCTTGAATGTCTCCTCTGTACAGGGAACAATCACAAAGTCCAGTTAGTTATTAGGGAGTAGCTAGAGACTTGAGATTTACCAGTGAAGACATGGCTGCCAAGCATTATCAAAAAACTTGTTAATATTTGCTGCTTTGAGGTTCAGTCTCATGCCTTTCTTTTAGGAGGAGGGGAAGGAACAGAAATAGAAGAACACAGGGGTTGACTAGATGAGATGAAAAAGGTATTCAGAATAGAGATGGAGACTGAAGGAAGACAATGGGGAAATTGAAGTACTGGGGAGTAGAGACTAGTGACAGAATGAGAGGAGGGATGAGAAAGAAAGAAAGGAAACAGCTCTCACGCTCTCTCCTCTCAATGAAATGACCTTTGCCTTCAAGTCCTTGAGAAGAGTTTCTCTTTAGGACAAGCTGGTGAATATGGGGGTCATTCCATCATTACATATAGATGCCATCTATATGTCATTTTTCTCTGCCTCTATCTGTAATGGAATGAGCCATGTCCCCTGGCTTCTCAGCTCCTTGGCTTTTGTCTCACATTCAACACAAACATGAGGTAAACCAGTAGCTCCTGTTCGGTAAACAGTGTCTCGTAGGATCGCTGAATTCCCTTTGCAAAGGCATTCATCTCAGAAGCTGGCAGCAACTCTCGCATCTGTCTCCTCTCTGGGCCTTCAACTCAGACTTTCACGTTTGGACCAAGTTTGCTGTTTGGACACTTCTACTGCCCCTGAAAGGATTCTCATAGCACATTTTCTCTCATTCTCTTACCTCCTGAATGAGAAATATGAATTCCTTAGCATTTGAGTTAGTATTGGCAGTTTGAATAAACTTCCCTTCTAGCCTTACTATTACCACGCTGCGTGTTAGAGTTCATGGGGTCCTGGTTTTCTACCTGTCCTACTTCTACAGCTTATATACCTTTTGTTAAAGTACGGCCTTGGAAACTTCCTGTCCACCCTGTTTATCAATAAGTTTGCTGGTCTTGTAGGATCCTGTTCACACGGTTCTTCTAGCTGGGATAGCATCACTGGAATGAGTACCCTACTGCATTGGCTTCTTTGCATCCTCATCTCTTGCCTTTTGTTTCATTGGGTACTGCATTAAATTTACCTTTGAAAAGTATGCTTTAGACATGTGTATTTCTGATTTTGGGTTGTACTGTAAGACTTAAGGCTAATATGTTATTAATCTATACATGTTTCATTATATATAATATAACCATTTACATAACGCAGGACATCTTTTCAGTGTCTCTTTTTGGTAAGTGGCTGTATGCTTCTCTTGAACTGTGTATTGTTTGCTTCCTGACTTCCTTGCTAGATTGCCAGCTACCTGAACACCGGTAGCTATTTTGTTGATCTTTGTAGAGGGTTTAGTAAACAGCAAGTGATAATTTTTATTGACTGACATTATGAAACATTATGTCAAACATTTTAGGAACTTTTTCCCTTTTAGAACTTGGTTGCATTCTAAGACACTACTGGATTATCTCATCCATTGGCTCCATAGCCTGTTCCCCTTGAAAACAGTGTAACAGCTTGGAGGAGCAGTTGGGAACACAAAGGCTGTCCGCAAAAGGTCGGGGTTCTGTGCTTGCTGTCCCCTCAGCCTCAAAGTTGAGACTTAGGAGGCAGAAAGACTGCCCCAGTGAGAGCTAGTGCAATATGAACACCAAAAAGATTGACTTCTTCTCTTTCACTGTGGCGCTGCCTCTTAAAGACTTCATCTTTTTGTAGGCTTGGTGTTTTGCTTCATAAGATTAAGCTTTGTCTCAGTTGTTGATTGTGGTTGACTTTTTGCAGAAAGACAATAGCAATGAATAAAAAAAGCAGTAAATTAGGAATGATGATTTTGCTCAGGACTGGTCTTCAAGTTTATCAGTGTTGCTTCTCTGAAGACAAAACAGCAGCTATGATGTTGACCAGCTATGAGTTGCTGAACTACAGCTGAGTGTCAGAGGGTATGCAACAGGCACCGGTGGCAGTGAAGCGGTGTTGGAAGGGAAGAAGTGTTCGTTGGTGTCTTGAAATCATTAGGCCATTAAACAGTACTATTTCTAGCTATAATAGCGAATAATACAAAGGATAAAGGAATATCCTTATTTTTGTAAAGAATGGAATATCTTTTGTCTCAGTGTGGTGAAAAATTAAGACATTGCTAAAAATATAGGATAAAAACCAATTTTCGTTTCTTTCTCAGATGGCAGAGCTACCATTGAGAAATGATTGTTCTACTAATTTGTATTCTGTAGCCCTTTTTCAGGAAAACAATAACCACAATGGTCTGGGTAAAGGAGGGATCCACATGGTTAGCATATATCCCAATTTAAAGAGACAGTGGTGGTTTGAGCAGGTGGGTGACGCTTGGTTTAATGCTGTGTACATCACTGTATAAGGCTCGTTCTCCACTGAATTTGTGTAATAGAGAGAGAACAGTCTTGGAGAGGATGTTCTTGGAAGCCTCCTAATTGTAGGGGCTTCCATGATTAAGATGCCTCACCTGGACCAGGAACAATCCTCAACAAACACTTAAAAGAAAGATAAGATGGTAAGAGAAGAGCGTATTTGTGATGATGACCACATGGGTGGCTTTGTAGAATTGATTAAGCCAGGATTTTATTGAGTTCTACATTGTGTCTCAGTCTCAGTTTTTACTATAGTTGTGCTTCTGAGGACTGCTCTGTAGCAGTTCTGGGATGGGAGGTCCCAGGAATGGTACCAGGGTTTTCTAGAATCCCTGAAGGAAGAAAGTGCCTTCCTCCTGCCACACAGTGAATTGGGCATGATTAATAAAATGGCTATTTTAATTGGGTTGGCTGGTGCATGGGCTGTGTGTTTGAATGTTAGCATGTCGATGTACAAGTAGTGTGTGTGTGTTTGTGTGTGTATGCACGCGTGTGCTCACATAGAGGCCTGAGGGGTGTGTGAGTCTTCCTAGATTGCTCCCCACTTTTTCTTTTGAGACATAGATCTGGTGCTTACAGACTGAATGGCCAGAGAGCTCTAGGGATCCCTCTGCCTCCTGCCTCTGTCCCCCTACTTCCTCTAGGGTTGGAAAGAGTTTTGTATAGATGCTGGACTTCAAATGCAGTCACTCATATTTGCATGGCAGGGACTTATCGAACAAGCCATCTCTCCAGCCCCAGAATCCCTTTCTAAGTACTAACTTTTTTTTTCTGAGTACTTACGTTGGTTTATTTCATCACTGGTCTTTGACGGTTCTTTTACCAAATATTGATTTCATTGTTTTGATTTGATAGAATCAGATCACATGAGTGAACAGCTCTAAAAGCCAAACCTAACATATGTGACTAAAAACCACTAAGTACCTTACCCATGTAAAACCAGTGTCCTTGGCAAGGTCTAAACAGTACACAGTGATTCTATTGCTTTGGCAATAGTGATTGCTCTTAGCACATCCTCTTCGCCAGCCCAAAAGCCCCGAGAATAATGCCTGGAAGCTGAGTAAGAGAAGGAGGATGTGTCATGTAACGTCATTTCAATGACCACAACCTGTCTTTTTCCCTAGTCTCTACCTAAAAATCCAATCAAGCAGACCCTCCGAGCTTGTCAGTTTCTCCTTTGAGTAATGAGTATGAACCTCATGGAAACTAAGGCTCCTCTCTAGGTGAATTTCTCACTGGTCTTTTACTGAAAGATTGCTTTGAAGTGGGTCAGAAAACTTGCCTTTTTTTCCCAACTAAGTACACTTAGAATTAGATACCTTCGCGTTAGCAGGTGCATGCAAATTGTTTGACTGGTGGCCTCCACTTTGGTAATGCTGACTTCATTTGATACCCTAAGAATCAAGGTCATCAACTGACTGGCTTTCAAGTCTAAACGGATGTCACCGAAAAGTATAGTCTAAAATTAAGCAAACTAAACCACACACTGTGGTTGGGCTATCTTTATTTTCAGCAATTTTGCAGTTAATATAGGCAACCACAGAATATTTTAAAAAGAAAGATATAGGACATAAACTTGGAAAATGTTGCTAATTGGTATTCTGCTCTTTAAATAATATCAAGGATGCTGTGGTGAGGGAGTGGGTTCGAGAACTGGAAAGATGGTAAAATCAATACCTTGAGATTTTTATTTCTGTGTTTCAGAATTTTTTGGGAGATTTAAGATGACATATTATAAAATAAGTCAAGTAATAAAATTGTTGAATGTAGAAGCAGAATCAAAAGTTCAAATCTGGGAAGAGAAATGCAGAGGCACAGTCTGCCAGGGCAACCTATCCGTATGTCTTTGAGCTTCCTGTAATCCAAAGAGAAGAGAAATGCACTCAGATATGTTACCAGAAAGAAAGAAGCTAACGAGAGCCTTAAAAATGGTAGATACTTTCTTTAGCAGTGATTTTGGAATACAAATTTGGCACTTGTAAAAGATCCCGGATATTGCACTGGTTGAGGGCATGTTTTTGGCTTCAGACATTCCTAAAATCAGGTCCAGCTCCATCCCCCTTGGCTGCTGTGAGCAGCTGAGGGCATCAGCTCACTTGCCGTCCATTTCCTTACTTTTAAAGTGAAACTAACAATAGAATTTGCATAATGGATACATAGTTGCAAGAAATAAACTCTTCTCTGCCGTCTGACTTGGATTCATGTTCAATGGGTCTGGATAAGCTATTAATGCTCATAGATACCTCACGCATAAAAGCCTATCAAAGTTGTTGTTTTTTTGTTTTTTTTTTTTTTTTTTTGAGGAAAGAGGATCTGCAAATCTAAAAAATACTAGGTGTCTGGCAATCTCAATTGTGTACTCCCCAGGGAATTTTAAGGCTTTAGGATTCCACATGGCCAAGATGAGCTAGACTTTCACTGAATAAATGATTTTTTTTTAAAAGGCTATTACGGGTGAAGAATGGTGCTGTGTTCTGAGAACACAGCCTATAAGCCTAAGGCTGGCTTTGGAAGAGTAGACATTCAGGGTAATGGAGGCCTCTTATTCTGTGTTCACTTACTGCTTGCTGATCAATTAATGAAACTGACGTGTTGGGTAGATGACCTGGAAAGCAATGGATAGCAGACATAAGCATTTCTAGTGACAGAAAGGGACAGTCCCTGCTACAAATGATGAAGTTGTTCTTTTGGGTTGCATATCATTGCACTGACAATAAATAAGTCTACAGTTTACTTGTGTTTAACTTAATCCGGAACTGCTATTATGTATGCATCTATATTTTGTCTGTCATATGCTTGTCTGTCTGTCTGTCTGTCTCTCTCTCCCTCTCTCTCTCTCTCTCTGCAAGATAGGTTCATTCAAGGTAGTAGTCGTAGTCTGTCCCCTATCTATGTCCCATCCCATCCCAACCACGTATATGTGTTCACATTGTTACAGTTTGCATGTGAAACGCTCCTCACAGACTCATGTCTTGAATACTTGGACCACAGCTTGTGGTGCTATTTTGGGAAGCACTGGAAAATTTAGTAGGTAGATTATTGAGGAGTGGGTTTGGGCTGTCTGTCTTGTCCCAGGTTCCTCTCATCCTCACTCACTCTGCTTCCTATTATTCATCAGGCAGCAAGAAAGTAACCTGCCATATTCTCTCATTACTGTGATGTACTCCCTAAATTTACGGGTCCAAGAATCATTATAGGAACCCTGTAAAATCCATGAGGTCAAATTAGTGACCACACACACATAGAGGAGAGAGAGAGAGAGAGAGAGAGAGAGAGAGAGGGAGAGAGAGATTACTTATATATAATTTTAATTCTTAGAAAAAAGTTTTTGGAGTGTACTTCTTGTTGGGATCATTTTAAATATTTAGAAACAGCATAGTATTTATTATTATACTGTTTTGTAACCATTTTCTCTCCTTATAGTATATTCTAACATTTCTACCTAACACACAATCTCTCCCCCTCTTTTCCTGTCTTCCCCTCCCTCTCTTTGTGTGTGTGTGTGTGTGTGTGTGTGTGTGTGTGTGTGTAATGGATGGATGGTAGACCTGTCAACTAATTACTTACTGTTAATTGCCTTTACTCAACATCATCTTCCACAGCAGAAACAATATTAATATCTGGGTATAAAGTAGATTATGCAATCTTCAGTCTTTGCGTAGTGACTGAGTTTGGTTGTGTAGCACTGTTGTGAAGAATGAAATGTAAAGAAAGAGAAGGAATATACTTGGTTGCAGAAATAAAGCAGAATTTGTGAATTCTTAACACTGGAAAATTGAGACTAATTTAGGCCTGGGGAGATGGCCCAATGAGTAAAGAGTTTGCTGCAAAAGTGTGAACATCCAAGCTTGGATGCCCAGCACCCACGTAGAAGCTGGGTGTGGTGATGCCTATCTGAAACCCCAACACAGCGGGTAAGGAGTGGAGGGTGGAGGCAGGAAGATTCTGGAGCTTGCTGGCCAGCCATTCTAGCCAAAATGACAAGCTCCAGGTTCAGTAGAGAGTCCCTCTCTGAAAAAATAAGGTGGATAGCCACTGAGGAATCCACCTGACCTCAATCTCTGACCTTCCCAAGTGCCTTCATGGACAAGGTCACACAGGCACAGATACAGACAGACAGACAGACACCACACACACGCAGAAAGAAAATTATGACTAATTTAAATGATGGTCTGACTCAGAAGTCTTGAATTTCAACTCAAATTAAAAAAAATAGTTGACATAACTTAGTGGCAAGAGTCAATAATTGGGTTAGGAGAACATTTGTGATATGGAGAATAAAGTAATATGAAATGGTCAATTATGTGTTCTATATCCTAATATGCCTGGCAAACAGATTATATATAAAATATTCCTTTTAGCTCTTTTAAGATTCTGTTGTCTGATTTGTATGCCCCCTTGGTGGAGAAACAAGTAGCTATTTGGTTTAAGGTATGTCCCTGACTGGAGAGATGGCTCAAAGGTTAAGAGCACTGGATGCTCTTCCAGAGGACCTGGGTTTAATTCCCAGTACCCACATGGCAGTTTACAGCTGTCTGTAACTCTGCTTCTAGGGGATCTGACACCTTCATACCAATGCACATAAATTAAAGTTAAATAAATTATTTTTTTTAAAAAAAGATACTACCCTGGCATGGGGGCCATGGCTCCTTAGATGAGTGTTTGCCTTGCAAGTGTGACAATCTCAGTTCGATCCCCAGCATGCACATAAAAAACTGGGCGTGGCAGCTTTGGCTGGTAATCCCAGTGCTGAAGAGCTGAGACAAGAGGATGCATGGACTTTCTGTCTGGTCAGATCAGCCTACTTAGCAAGTGACCCTGTCTCAAAAAACAGCTCCCAGGGAACAAGACCCAGGCTGACCTCTGCAGACACATGTACACGTGCACTTGCACCAGCAAACACAAACACCCCCCCCCCACACACACACCAAAAGATGCTTTTCTGCCAGTAGTGCTTGGTAAGAATAGAAATTGCTTTACAGAAGCTTTTCCATTTCAGGGGGTCCCATTTATTAGTTGTTTCTCTCAGTGTCTGTGCTGCTGGGGTTATATTTAGTAAGGGGTCTCCTATGCCAATGCATTCAACTGTACTTCCCACTTTCTCTTCTATGAGGTTCAGTGTGGCTGGCTTTATGTTGAGGTCTTTGATCCATTTGGACTTGAGTTTTGTGCATGGTGATAGATATGGGTCTATTTTCATTCTTCTACATGTTGATATCCAGTTATGCCAGCACCATTTGTTAAATATGCTTTCTTTTTTCCATTAATTTTTTTGCTGCTTTGTCAAAAACCAGGTGTTCGAAGGTGTGTGGATTAATATCCGGGTCTTCTATGTGGTTCCATTGGTCCTCCTGTCTGTTTTTATGCCAATAAACAGGCTGTTTTCAGTACTGTAGCTCTGTAGTAGAATTGGAAGTCAGGGATTGTGAAGTTCTTTTATGTACAGGATTGTTTTGGCTAGCCTGGGTTTTTTGCTTTTCCATATGAAGTTGAGTACTGTTCTTTTGAAGTCTGTGAAGAATTTTGCTGGGATTTTGATGGCATTGCATTGAATTTGTAGATTGCTTTTAGTAAGATTGCCATTTTTATTATGTTAATTCTGCCTCTCCAAGACCATGGGAGAGCTTTCCACTTTCTGGTGTCTTCTTCACTTTCTTTCTTTAAAGATTTAAAGTTCTTGTCATACAAGTCTTCCACTTGTTTGGTCAGAGTTACTCTGAGATATTTTATGCTATTTGTGGCTATTGTGAAGGGTGTTGTTTTTCTGATTTCTTTCCCAGCCCTTTTATCATCTGTGTACAGGAGGGCTACCGATTTTTTTTGAGTTAATCTTATATCCTGCTACATTACTGAAACTGTTTATGAGTTGTAGAAGTTCCTTGGTAGAATTTTTGGGATTGCTTATGTAAACTATCATATCATCAGCAAACAGTGAGAGTTTTACTTCTTCTTTTCTGATTTGTATCCCCTTGATGTCCTTCTGGTGTCTTATTGCTCTAGCTAGGACCTCAAGAACTATATTGAATAGATGTGGAGAGAGTGGACAATATTGTCTTGTTTGTGATTTCAGTGGAATCGCTGGGAGTTTCTCTCCATGTAGTTTGATGTGAACCTTTTGAAACTGAAAAGCTTCTGTAAATCAAAGGACATGGTCAACAAGACAAAATGATAGCCTACAGAATGGGAAAAGATCTTTACTAACCCCACATCAGATAATGTGATCTCCAAAATATACAAAGAACTCGAGAAACTGGTCATCAAAAGAACACGTAATCCAATAAAAAAAAATGGAGGACAGACCTACACAGAGAACTGTCAACAGAGGAATCTAAAATGGCTGAAAGACACTTAAGGAAATGTTCAACATCCTTAGTCATCAGAGAAATGCAAATCAAAACAACTCTGTGATTCCATCTTACACCTGAAAGAATGGTCAAGATCAAAAACACTGATGACAACTTATGCTGGAGAGGTTGTGGGGAAAAGGGAACACTTCTGCATTGCTGGTAGGAATGCAAGCTGGTACAGTCCCTTTGGATGTCAATGTGGTGATTTCTCAGAAAATTAGGAACCAACCTTCCTCAAGACATAGTAATACCACTTTTGGGTATATATCCAAAGGATATTTACTCAATTGTACCACAAGGACATGTGCGCAACTATGTTCATAGCAGCATTGTTTGTCATAGCCAGAAACTGGAAACAACCTAAATGCTCCTTGATCAAAGAATGGATAAGGAAAATGTGATACATTTACACAATGGAGTACTACACAGCAGAAAAAAATAACGACAGCTTGAATTTTGCAGGAAAATGGATGGAGCTAGAAAACATTATTTTGAGTGAGGTAACCCAGACACAGGAAGACAGTTATCACATATACTCACTCATAGGTGATTTTTAAACATAAAGCAAAGAAAGTCAGCCTACAAACCACAATCCCAGAGAACTTAGACAACAATGTGGATGCTAAGAGAGACTTACATAGATCTAATCTACATGGGAAGTAGAAAGTAGAAAAAGACAAGATCTCCTGAGTAAATTGGGAGCATGGGGACCTTGGGGGAGGGTTGAAGGGAAGAGGGGAGAGGTAGGGAGGGGAACAGAGAAAAATGAAGAGCTCAATAAAAAAGAATAGACATTGTACTAATGTCAATACTTTTCTCTAAAAATACATTTTCCTTATTATTCATATAATAAAGTTTAATAGGATTATATAGCAACCTAAAGAAATAAAATAGAAAAGTTATTTGTAAAAATATTGACTTGCTATTACTTGCTGGTATCCTCCTTTGCCTGGCTGAGATATTTATTGAAACAGGAAGTCTGTATTTTGCAACAAGGAGGAAGCACCCTGTGTATGATGAAAAAGTGATGCTTACTAATTTGGTTCAAATCATTCAGGTTAAAAAGTAAGTAAGATTGGAGAGATACTCAGTGGTTAAGAACACTGGCTGCTCTTCAAGGGGACTCTGAATCTACTCCCTGCATCCACAAGATGGTTCCCGATCATCCGTAATTCCAGTTCCAGAGGGTCCAATGCTCTCTTCTGGCTTCTGTGGGCACCAGGTATGTACGTGCACAGACATACATGCAGCAAAACATTCATACATTTACAATAAATTTAAAAATTAGAAAAGGAATCATTTGCTTTGTTAGTTTTCATTTAACCTGAAAGAGAGTTGCTCTTTATGAAATTAGCATCTTCAAAGCTCAGTGCAAAGTTATTTACAATCACCTGATATTCTTGATGAATTGCTTGCTCCCTTTATTAATATGTAATGGCTTTTTATATGATGAAGTTTACTTTGTCAGCTCTTATAATGCCTACACCAATGTGTCTTCAGCTTCTGTTTGTTTTTTACTTCTCTTCTTTGACTCTGTTGGTCTCCTTCCCACCCTCCCTTGTTCCCTCCTTTCCTCTCTCCTTCTTCTCTTTTTCTTTCTTTTTATTTTTAAAATTTCACTTTCCCACCCCTAGAAGCCCAGAACTTGGGAGAACAAGGCGAAAATCACCAGAGTCCCCAGCCTAGTTGTGCTACAGACTGGGAATTTGTTTCAAAAATCAACATGTCAACAAACAAACTCTAAGCAAAAAGAGCCAATGACCATAACAGAGACTCAGTTTATTTTCTGAAATTCTAGTTTCTTAACTTTTTAAAAATCCACATTGCAGATCTTCTCTTGATTTGGCTGACTTTCCTCTCCAGGTGGCAAATAGATTCTATTATCTCTTCCATCTACTTGTTTTCATTGGGAGATGTCTCCCAAATTTACTGGGATTGTGAAAAATGACTATAGCCTGAGATTTGCACAGGTCAAATGACCTGAGTTTGTAGTTGAAAACCCACTAAGCATTAAGCACTGTGCTGGAGGGATGTGGCGCAATACTAGGTCATCCCTATGGAGTTTTCAGAATTCTTGGGACTCATTGCAGACAGCTGGCTCCAGAGATTGCTCCCTCCTCTGATCTTAGGCTCAGAGATGTCAAACTCCAGAGTCCTTAGCTGATAGGTTTGTGACATCTAGCCCTCACTCTCTCCGTGCCTGTGTCCATGTAGGTTGCACCCAGTTGGCTTCAGGCTTCTTGACTTCTTATTTTGCTTTGTTACCAGGTCCCCAGTTAGCTTAGCTTAGTTTTTTAACAACTGATTGCCCCTCAACATGGAGTCAGTCCATTACCCTTTGACTTAGGGTAATGAGCTAGCAAGACCCATCTCACCCGGGAAGCCACTGCCTTAGCGAGACCAGCAATTGGTTTTGAAGCTTGTGAGGACTTGCTGGTTTATGTTTGGTGGACACTTCTGCTTCCTCTACCTCCATGGGAGCCACGACTGAACTTGTGTTCAGCTTGCCTTCCTTTTCCTCCCTCCTGCTTTTCTGCATCCTTCAGCTAAGCCCTTGTCAACTTCTGAAGCTCTTCCTCTTTTTCGTTGACATGCAGTCTCTCTCTCTCTCTCTCTCTCTCTCTCTCTCTCTCTCTCTCTCTCTCTCTCCTCTCTCTTATCCTCACACTTCTTCTTCAGGGTCATAGATCAACTTCTAGTTCACTATCTTACCCACACATCATTAAATACTTTTGGAAAACTTAGTTTTGCTGCTGAATCTCTGGGTCTCTGATTGCTTTTTCAGAGAAGCAAGTTTCAAACATTATCTCAATTCATTTCACCCTCCTGGTGGCAATCACCTGCTTTTGTCATTGTTTGCCTCTCTCTCTCCCCCACTCCCAGCCTTTCTCAGGGTTTAATGGCCTGTTCTGACTTGAAGATGTTTTTCTAAGGAAAATAGTTGGACAAAATTGAATTTAAGTATGAGAATAATTTTGGGTAATACTTTGCAGTCTGAGAATTAGATTGGTTTTCACCTTTTTCAGAGGAAATAGAACATTGTAATCATACGCATTTTAGCACTGGGTGAAAGGGTCAGGATTTGAATATTAGTATTGATTTAAGCTTTATGGATCTAATTCCACAATTAAGATAAAAATGGGTGAAGAGAAAGTAATTTAGAGATATTTCAATGCATATGTGTTTTTAATATGCACCTAGAAATTTGTATGATATTCTATTGTTTATTTAATCTCCTGTTGATGCATTTAATATTCATTCTATATTAATGGGTACACTGATAAAAATCTAATCTGTTAGATCTTTGTTTAAATATGTATTATTACTACAGGGTATAGAGGGCTCTTCTAATATCCATATGTTTTGTTAGAAAGTTGTAAAGATGATTGTTCTCAGTGATAGAAATCCAGCTGAGCTAGGATGAGCAGAAGTCAGGAATCAGTGGAAACAAAGTTGCCTCCATGGAATAAGGATAAGACTCAGAATCAGATTCAGGCCTCCAGTACAATAAGCTAAAAATGCAGTCTCCCAACACTCTCTTGTCCTGAGCCCTGCCTTTTCCTCTGTAAACCCCCTTTCTCTGCTTCCTATGCTTCCAGCAATTCCAGACTGACCTACTAGCTACCCCAGGCACACGTCTCCCAACTGTGGTTGACCAGGATTATGTATTAATCGTGCAAATGAGGCCGCAGAAAAGAACCCGGCCTTCAGGTTGGGAAAGTCCTGTTCTTTTTTTTTTTTTTTTAATATACTTCATTGTTTTTAATTGAGCTATACATTTCCCCCCAATGTCTTTCCTTCTTCCCTTCTCCCATTCCACCCTCCCCCTTGCCCCCCATGCTTCTCTGCGTTTACTCAGGAGATCTTGTCTTTTTTCTCCTTCTAGGCAGATCCATGTATTTCTCTCGTAGGGTCTTCTTTGTTGTCTAGGTTCTCTGAAGCTGTGGGAGAGTACTGTCCTTGAAGAAGAAAGCATCATTGGACAGACATCTAAACAGTATGTGTATAGTGTAAGTCACAAGAGAGAAAAAAACATGTAAACAACGCTGATGCCAACCCCATTTCATTTCTTCATCCAGCCAAACTTCGGCCATCACGCCTATAGATTCTTGGGTTGCATTTTAATTCTTCCACGTAAGTGACGTGATTATTCTTGTTTTCTTCATGGCATCATGTTTCAACTACTCATATTATTTATGGATGGATATGTGCTGCATATGTATGTCACAATTTTACTACGTATGTAAGTTTCAATTTAAATGTATTTTTCTGTATATATAGTTTGTTTTCTCTCTTGTTAAGCTTATTAGGTTTTGTTCTAAGCATTGTACAAAGCATAAACAGCGAATGTCTAATATGTGCCTGTTAGCTATTACTTTCAAATGCTTTATAAACTGGGCGTGATGGTACATACGTGTGACCCCAGAAGCAGGAGAACTTAAACAAGAATATCACTATGTATTCGAGGCCAAACTGGACTACATAGTTTAGGATCGCCTAACTAGGCTACAGAGTGAGACCTGGTCCCAAAAGTATGGGAAACAAACAAACCAAATTACTTATGTAGGCCTATGCAGATCTTACCGAATCTGTGTGATTTTTTAAGCTTTCATTTGGTAAAATCTGCTACATAAGCCTTTGTAACCAAATGTGGGCAGCTTCGTCCCTAAGAGCGATATAGAGGGAGCTAGGGCCCCATCTAGGCTAAGCACAGCCTCTGCTGGAGATGATGAGTAGACAGCAATCAAGGAAGTGGTTGACAAAACATTTGCCACAAGTGGGAAACTCATCTCCAGCAGGAGGATCACAGTCAGGTGCTTGGTACAATAGAGTTTAACGTATACTGCCTGGGGAGCAGAGCCTGGATTTCTGTAGAAATAGATCACTCACTAGTTGCCCCATCATGGACCATATCTATCTATCTATCTATCTATCTATCTATCTATCTATCTATCTATCTATCTATC
>PVIU01013463.1:0-55773 GCA_004026605.1 Ondatra zibethicus | reverse complement strand
CTTATGTTTAAAAACCACCTATGAGTGAGTACATGTGATAATTGTCTTTCTGTGTCTGGGTTACTTCACTCAAAATAATGCTTTCTAGTTCCATCCATTTTCCTGCAAAATTTAGGCTGTCGTTATTTTTTTCTGCTATGTAGTACTCCATTGTGTAAATGTACCACATTGTTTTTTATCCATTCTTCGATCGAGGGGCATTTAGGTTGTTTCCAGTTTCTGGCTATGACAAATAAAGGTGCTATGAACATAGTTGAGCACATTCCCTTCTCATTTTATAGACTAGAGAAATGAAACACAGGAAGGCGAAAGGTGATTTACCCAAGCATATAAATCAAGGGTTGAGCAGAGGCAGACTGGAATCTGCCCAATGAGATAAATTTCTTGCTTAAAAAAGAAGCAATATTATTTTTAAAATATTAAATTCACATTCTAATAATGATTTATATGTAGATAAGCAAGATGAAGGAAATAAAACTTAACCCCACGATGATATGTTGTCATATACCTTTCCGGTGTTTTCTTCCATATTCTTGTCATCATTGTTTCTTATTACCATCTGTATCATAGCAGCAAAGTATAGCCTGCCTCCATGGGGCCAGATGCTGACGTAGACATTGTGCATGCGTTACTGCCAATCCTAATAGCAGCCTTAGGTTGTGGTAACTATTACCCTCCATCTATCAATGAAGAAACTGAAGCACTGAGATGTAGTGCTGCTCTAACGTGGTCGGGATTTAACCTAAAGACTTTGATTCTAGAAACAAAAACATTAACAACTGTAGAGACATATTAAAAAAATAAAGCTGATCAGGGTTATAGTACCAGATATGATTTCTGTCTTGTTCAGAGGTCATATGGATGTTGGTTACTGCTGAGATATAAATATTGATTATTTAGGGATACCTTGCTACACTAGCCATTGTTGCAGTTCGCAGGGGTCGCCTCTGGGTATGACTATTAACTGCTTTTTTTCTTTGGCAGCTTGCATGGCATCTTCTACTACTTGAAGGTTAGTCCTGAGGGAAGCTAACTTTCAGGTCAGTTCCGGTTTTTCTTCCTCTCAGTTCTGTGGTGGTGTCCTCAGCAACAGAGTCTTTACCTTCAACTTTGGGAGGCAACCAAGGGCAGCAGCAATAGCCCTTGGGGGAGTATTTTGTACCACCCTGACCAACAACACAAAAGGTTTCTCATGTTTTTGTCAGGAAGTATATAGCTTTTGTGGGGAGTGTTATCATCAAAGTGATGTAACTTTAAGTAGTGTTCCTATACAGACACATATACTTATTTGTATTATATGTATTTTTAGGTAAATATACAATAATGTGATTCCCTAGCGATTTTTCAAGCATTCTTAGTGTAATTTATCCCTAGCCCCTCTCTCTTTGTTGGTCTCCATCTCCCTTCTCTCTTTTATTGTTCTCCTCTTTCCTCCCCACTTAAGTCCCAATGTCACAGACGAAAAGTAAGTGGTGGAATAAGAATTCTCACTATCCCAGTGGCTAGACTCCAACCCTGGCACTTTCACAACTCAAGGAGTGTTGCACATTAAGGGTACTGATTGCACAAGAGAAAATGGTTCTGAAGTTATCAATTTTGCATCCTGCTACTTTGTTGAAAGTGTTTACCAGTTCTTAGAGGTTTCTGACGGAATTGTTAGGGTCACACGTACAGAATCACGACATCTTCAAATAGTGATAGTCTGACTTTCTCTTTTACTAATTATGTCACTTTTATTTTCTTCACTTTCCTTGCTGCATGACCTAAGAGTTCAGACACATATTGAGTAGAAGTGGAGACAGTGGACATACTTGTCTTGCTCTTAGCAGGAATGCTTTGAGTATATCTCCATATAGTGTGATGTTGGCCATAGGCTTGGTGAATACAGCCTTTGTTATGTTGAGGCATACCCTCCATCCCTAGCCTTTCCATGACTTTAGTCATGAAGGGATGTTGAATTTTGTCAAAGGTTTTTTAATGCATCTATTGAGATGGTCATGCGCGGCTTCTGTCATTGAGTAGATGTATGCGACAGATAGCGTGAATGGTATTATGCATGTTGGACCATTCTTGCACCTCTGACATGAAGCCAGCTTGTTCATGATGATGATGATCTCTAATGATCTTGAATACAGTTTGTCAGTATTTTATTGACAATTTTTTCATCCATGTTTATCATGGAGATTGGCCTGCAATTTTCTTTGTGTGTGTGTTTGTCTGTCTGTCTTTATCTGAGTTTGACAACAAAAGTGATGTGGAGATGGGTGTGGGAAAGTCTCCATATCTCTGCATTTTCTCTGAGTTTCATGACAGCAGGACTGGGAAGTGAGCAGTGTATGTTTTCACTAAAACACCCAAGATGTGTCTTCTTTAGCCAAGCTGATGAAAGGAAAGTTTTCTCTGAAGGGTAAGGGTAGCAGATGGTGGACTTTCAGGTCAGAGGAGTAAGTTGGTAGGTACTACTTCTATGATGGTCCCAGGTCCAGGCATGATGACACTGAGAAAATAAATTTACAAAGACAGAAAAATCATAGGCAGCACAGCTCTGAGGAAAAAAAGGGTCAGAGAGAGAGGAGGAGGGCTATTATCAGTATTTTAAAGCCTGTTGTGTGGGCAGGGGAAGGGATTGATCTGTGTTGTGATGCAGGACAGAATGAGAACAAATGGATGTGAATAGAGAAAGACTTAGGACTAAATGGAGACCCTCTCACAATCAGCCCACAATGACAGTAAGTTGACTGCTTGGACAGTTACACATTTTTCGGTCCTTATTGATAGAAGTCTTAAGAAGGTGGGAAATGATTTAATTGAAATGATAGAAAGGGAAAGAATACAAACTGTAGAGCAATAAATATTAAATTAATCCCCTTTCTAAGATCAAAGAATGTATTGTATGCATATGCAAACACACCAGCTGATAGTTACTTGCCTTGTGTAATCATTTTTCTCAGTTTTTATAGGCATATATTGCTTCAGTAATTTAGGATAAACAGCTCCATTTTTAATTCATAAAAGCTTAATTTTATTTCTTGAGGTCATTACGAAGAATCATGATTTGAATTCCCATGTGTGACTTAAAACCTCAACTTTGGTCAGAAAAATTTTAGCTCACATATTAAGGAATTGTGATCGAAATAGGAAAACAAAGTGTGGTGATAATAGGAGTAGAAAATGCAGTTTTAGGTTAAGAGCCTTAAATGAGCAAGCAGCCTATTGCAAAGCCACACATGGAAGTGACGGAGGGGACAGTTAAGTCAGTTGGAACTGAATTGTTACAAAAACAGAAAAAGAGCAGCCAGGGGTGTGGTTACTGTGCAAACTCCAGATGGAGAATCAAGATATATTAGTGTTTCTCTTTTTTTCTGACCTAATTTTAAGGTTCTTTATAACAAACAAAAATGTTCCTAAAATCTGTTCCCTTCCATATTTTAACATATTTTTATATTTGGTCATTTCTCATCATTTAATGACTTTTATTTTTCTGGAACTAAATCTCCTCTTTCAACTTTCGAGTTCTGTCAGAAGTCACATCTGTCCTGTGAGACGAGAAATGACCATGGCTATGACCACGGCACAGCTCAATGTAGTTCCAGCTCAGCTGGAAGTTGATAGCAGTATTTACATAGTCAGTGTGGTCTGCCTCCAGGAGAGATCTAGGTGTTTTATGACCACCAGCTTTATGAGTTGTAGCTATAAAATCATCAATCTTTTAAAGTAAACATGCCACAATGTCTGCATCCAAGTGGGAACTGTCCTTTAGAGCTATGACCTTGGGAAAATTTCATACACATGAGCATGAAATACATTTAAATCCCTCACAGAAACATCCATGAAACCCAGTTTCTCACAGTGTCTCTAACTATCTTCCTGCCTCTTTCTTTACTACATGTACACACAGAAATTCTTAATGAAAATTTTCATATTGCTTGTTAATTTTATTTGGTGTTTTTTGTATGTGCATGGATGTACATAAGCATGTTCACATATGTATTAGTTTGTATATGTGCACGTGGAGGCCAGAGGTTGACATGGGGTATGTTCCTCAAATATTTTCACTCTTTTTGCTCATCACAACAAGGTGTCTTGATGAGCCTGGTGGTTGCAGATTTGGTTAAGATCCCTAGCCAGTCTGTCCCAGGAATCCTATCTCCACCTCCAAATCACTGGGATTGCCCACTTGGCTTTTATGCAATTGCTGAAGACCCAAACTTCAGTCTTCATGCTTGCATGTCAAGTATTTTATGTACTGGGCCATATCACAAGCTCAATTTTATTTTTTAGGTTAATTGGCTATGAGTATCTCAGGTTATTTGAAAAATCAAATCCATTCCTTTTTCTCCCCCTGAGACAAGGTTTCTCTAATGATGTGTAATGTCCTTCTGTATATGTGTTGCTTTTATTGGTTAATAAATAAAGCTGCTTTGGGCTATGGCATGGCCAAATATAGCCAGGCTGGAAATATTTTTAAAGAGAGTAGGCAGAGACAAAGAGATGCCATGTAGCTGCCAAAGGAGACAGTTGCAGGAACTTTATCTGGTAAGCCACAGCCTTGTGGCGATACACAGAATAATATAAATGGGTTAAATTAAGATGTAAGAGCTAGCCAAGAAGAAGTCTAAGCTAATAGGCAAAACAGTGTTGTAATTTATATAGTTTCTGTCTGATTATTTGGGTCTGGGTGGCCAGGAACAAATGAGCAGTCTCCATTTACACCCCAAGCCCTGGCTTTCCTGGAACTCTGTAGATGAGCCTGGTCTTGAACTCAAAGATTTGCCTGCCTTTGCCTCTCAAGTGCTGTGATTAAAGGTGTGCATCACTACCACCCTGCAAATCCATTCTTATAAATGAAGAAGTTACAATGGAAGAAATATAGAAGGCAGCTCACTCTCATGACTACATTCAAAGAGGTGATATAAAAATATTTGGAACCTTGCCAGTCTCTTTAGCATAAAAGATGACCATTCAACATGATATATTGAAGGATGCCTTTATATGTCTAAATATTATAATGTTTATAAGGTGAAAACCAAATATACTTCATATCTCACCTTGTATATGTGTTGCTTCTTATATTAACTCTGTTTTGAATTAATGACTGCCACTGAATTTGCTTTCTATTGCTGGGATAAAATACCATGAAAAAACTTGGGGAAGAAAGAGTTCATTTGACTTACATATTTTGGGTCACAGCACATTGAGAGCAGCCAAGGCAGGGACTGTACCAGAGGCAGTGAGAAATGCTACTCACTTTCTTGATTGCTCATGGCTTGCTAAGTCTGCTTTCTTATATACTCTAGGACCACCTTCCCAGGGAACACTATTTACAGTGAGCTGGGACCTGAATCATGAACCAAACAAAGTTCCACAGACTTGCCCATAGGCCAGTCTGAGGCAGCAATTCCTCAGTTTACATTTCTTCTTCTCATACATGTCTAGGTTTGTGTCAAGCTGATGAAAACCAATCAGCACAACTGACAAATTGTCAACTTGAAGTACAAAATCACAACTTGTTCCCCAAATCTCATGTTAGTATTATTATCAAAATATAAAGCATAAATAACTTTAAAATTGCCATAGTCTTTAAAGAAGTCCCATCACTTAAAAGTTCAATGTCACTTTAAAATAACCAACATCTTTTTAAAGTCCAAAGTCTTTCTAAAAACCCAAAGTTCCTTAACTGCGGACTCCTGTATAATCAAAAATAAGTCACATCATATTTCAAGAGGCATGAACTAGAGCACAATCACAATCAAAACAAAGCAAAAATAAACTCTTAAAAATCTAAATTAAATCCTGTACCTCAGTGTACTGCATCTGGGTTCCAAAGGGCTCGTGTAGCTCCTCCTCTCTGGCTCTGCCATTTACAACTCTTGTAGCCTGTTTCATAGGTTTGGATTGGCTCCACTCCACAGCTGTTACTTTTCTAGGTGGTGGTCATCTCACTGACATCTCCAATATGTTGGAGTATCCGTACTTCACACCTTCACAGGTGGCCTCTCCTGGCCTCTCAGAGTGCCAAGTCACACCTATTCTCCATGATCCCTTCACTTCTTCAAGTCTAGCTCAGCCTGGTTGACTCTTACACATTACCAAGTCTGGCTACCAGCATGAGATATAGCTTTGGCCCCCAGCTCTGTATTCTGACTGCAAGGAAATACTTCCTAGAAGATTTACCTCAATGTTGCTGGTCTCTTTTTAACCACAGCAGATTTATGGCTACTAGCCCAATCAAGTAGCATCTATTGTTCCAGAAAAGCAAAAGTTTCACTTTGGTGGTTCTACTCTCTTGGTACAGCTGATTCTTCAATCTCACCTGATTAAAATCTACATATTTGCAATTCAAAATAGCACATGTCCAGCTCTTAGAGAGTCTTTGCCTCTTTCTGAAACTTCACAAACCAGGCTTCCATCATCTGCATTGTTTGCAGCAGTCTCTTCTAAGTTCCCACAATAGCTTACCAAGCTTTGAGCACTCAATAGCTTCTCAAGCCCAAAATTCTAAAGTCCTTCCACAATCCTCCACAAAGCAACATAGTCTGTGACAGCAACACCCTACTTCTGGTACCAATTTCACTTTTGCTCATTAGTTTTTGTCAATTTGATAGAAACCTAGACAAATTTGAGGATTTGCCTCCATCAGACTGGCCTATAGGCAGGACTGTGGGGTCATTTTCCTGATTAGTGATTGATTTTGGAGTGCCTAATCCACTTGGGCAGTGCCACTCCCGGGAAGGAAGGTCTTGGTTGTATGAGAAAGCAGACTGAATAAGTCATGGGGAGCAGACAAGAGAGCAGTACTCCTTCTTGGTGTCTGTTTCAGTTTCTGCCTCCAGGTTCCTGCCTTGAGTTTCTGCTCTGAGTTCACCTTATGATATAATACAATTGTAAACCTAAATAAATCTTTTATTTCCCACGTTGCTTTTGGTCATGGTGTTTTATCACACTGATAGCGAACACACTAAAACATTTACCAAATGGGGATGTAAGTCCTTTGTTTTATAGATAAGCTCACAAATGTACATGGACAAGACATGCATGTTGGTACATACTGGTAGTCCCATCACTCAGGTAGTAGAAGCAGGAAAATTTATAGCTTGAGCCAGCCTGTATGACATAGTGACCTCTCTCTTTCTCTCTGCATATACATGTTATGCCTGAAATCTGGAACCTGAATCACTACCACGAGACCAACTCTGATGCAAAAACAAAGAGTCTTTATTTGCAGGTTAACTTGGGTCCCTCTATTTGTTTGAAGTGGTGGCAGCAGCAATGATGACAGTAGCAGCAACAGTAGCAGGGAGACAATAGTAGCAGCAGCAACAAAACAGCCCAGGAGAGGCTCTGAGCAGCGAACAGAGGGTGGGGGTTATATAGGGGAAGAGGCTTGGGGAATTCTGGGCTTGTGATTGGCTTTCCCCTAGTGAGATGAGGGGAATTCCAAACTTCCAGGCGTGGGATTGGCTGCCCACTATGATGTAGGCAGGGGCTTTCCAGGCTTGAGGGGATTCTCAACTGTCAGTAATTGTCTGAGGGGAATTCCAAGCCTTTAGGGGCTCAGTGATTGGTCAGTTTTCCTTGCTCTGGGATTGGCTGGTTTTGTGTCAGGGGCAGAGGTGGCTCCAATTCTGGGGCCAAACTATGTTGCTTTCTTTGATTCTTTTTACCTTTGTGACCCTAATTTTGGGACTGTGGTGAATATCTTTGGCCTGCTCTGAGTCTAGGGGCTTAGTGCATTCTTTTGGTTCTGGTTTCAGGGTCTGAGGACTTTTCTCTGGCTCTAGGGTTTTGGAACAAAGTGCCTCTTCCCCAGCTCTGGTCTCATTTTCAGGGTGTGTTTTTTTGGCTGGGTTGGGGCTCCAGGGTCTGCATAGGGGCTATGGATCAGGGAATATTTTGGGTCTAGATCTATCTATCTATCTATCTATCTATCTATCTATCTATCTATCTATCTATCTATCATCTATCTATCTATCTAGTCATAAGACATATATATATATATACATATATATATAGACATAATATATATATATATTCATAAGAGGCAGAGTTCTGTTCAGGACATTCCCATTCAAGTAATATACTGCTTCTTGGCCTGCCTTACCATGACTGCCTCAGGCTTGGTTTCCTCCCCAGGGAAGCTATAGCAATAGCATTCATCTCTCCTCATGGTTAGCTCCTGCTTGTGGGGGTAAATATGATCATACAAAAGGAGTCTGGACATGCCCGGGCATGAATACATGAGCATGCACAATATTAACCTCCCCATGAGCCAGCCTAGGTCTGCCCAGAGGTCCCAACAGCTGCAGCTGAGTGATAAGAGAAGATGGCCTAGACCAATCAGAGGCTGCCACAACGATGACTTGACTATGGAGCTGCTGCTCCCCCTCCCTTGGTGGCTGGAGGATATATAAGGTTTCACCTTTCCTAAAGGAAATGGCTGCGTTGTTGACACCACATCTACTTGATCCCCCCCCCCCGGATCCTAATGGAGCATAGCAACACCTACTTTCTGGCTCAGGTTCTCTAACATGGCTTGGCTCTGCTGGCTCCTAAGCCTCCAGGTAACCAGTAAGCATTCTGGTTGTAAAGGAAAAGGGTCATGGGGGCTTCTTGGTGCATTCAACCCATTAAAGAAAAGCCTAGGATCAGATGGCTTCATAGCTGCATTGTGACAGCTATGTAAAGAAGAGCTGTTACTACATTACAAACTTTTAAAATAGTGACTAACACAGATTGAGTATCCTCAACCCACCACCAAGATATCCTTGGATTCCATCTCCAGTACCATCTGTCTATCTGCTGTATGTCTCTTTCTTACACACACATATAAATATACATACATTCACAATAAAGTAGAAACAAAAAGAAACAGAAATATATATGTGTGTGTTTGTATATATACAATGATAAAAATTATATTTTTGCAGGAAAATAATAAGGTAAACTGCATATCCATTAACTGTAGAACTACTGAATAAATTATCATTTATCTGAAGAATTAAATCTAAAAAATTGAAAAATTAAATAGAATTTATGTACATATGTGCAGAGTTCTATAAAACAGCATTAAACAGAAGAACCAGCTTCAAAAAGTTTATATTTCTCCTTTATACCGTAACCCTCCCTGCAAATTCAGGTAAAACTGTATTTCACTGTATATGTGCATTCTTGTTAAATGTCCAGAAAGAAGTGGAAGGATGAGTTCTGTTAGGGGTTATGATATAACAAATCCTTTTATTTGTATACTCTCTTGCAGGATAATTTTTGAAATTGTGGATACATCTATTATTTCCCAAACCATAAAAAGAATTTGAAAATATAAATTATACAGAAGGGTAATGAACTAACTAAGGTGTGGTTGAAAACAAGCTTTATCCTTATTTATTTATTTGGAGATTATAATTTAGTTACAGCATTTCTTCCTTCCCTTTTCTTCTTCCACACCCTTCTGTATACCTTTCTTTACCTCTCCTTCAAATTCATAGCCTCTTTTCCACTAATTGTTATTACATGTATGCATATATATGTATACATACACACACACATATATTTGTAACCTGCTTAGTGTGTATAATGCTACTTATATGTATATATTCAGGGATGACCAATTAGTACGGGACAACCAACTAATGTGTTCTTCCTAGAGGAAGACCACCTCTCTTGTTCCTACCTTTCCTCAAGGCACACTGTGTAGGACTGAGGCACACTGAGCCCCCCCCCTCCATCCAGTTTGATATGTCCATTGGGGCCATCCTTGTTCAGCTCATGTTGGTGAGACTTTATGGGTGTAGCTTCTGAAATCACTTGGAGACCACACCTCATAGCATACTCCCTGATCCTTTGACTTATAGGGTCTTTCTGCCTCCTCTTCCACAATGTTCCCTGAGCCTTAGGTGTGGGAGTGTGCCGTAGACTATTGGGACTGGACTCTACAACATCGAGTTTTGATTTACTGTAGTTTTCTGTAATTGCTCTCCATCTGTTGCAAAGACAAATTCCCTTGGTGAAAGGTGAAGACTACTACACTTATCTGCCTTATAAGGACAAATGCTTATAGATTGTTGTTAGGGGTTATGCTGTTTTAGTAGATTAGTAGTTGTAGATTCCCCTCTGATACCCATGATTTCACCAGCACTGAGAATCAACTGGGTTTCTAGTACTAGGAATGGTTTCCGTCTTGTTGCATGGATCTTAAACCCAAATTAGAGAGCTGTTGATTACTGACAACATCCGTGTGCCACTACTGAACCTGTAGGGATATTGTGCTATGTTGACTGATGTGATGTTGTGGTACATAGGCATCATTGCTATGTAAGACTGTTGATTTTTCCTCTTCTTTGGAGGCGTGCATGGATCCTTAGGGTACCACCAAAGCTAGTCCAAAGGAGAGGGCATTCAAGTCTAGTTTAGACTTTGCTGGGCCCTGTTTCTGAAGTTCATGGTGTCCTCAGGAGTAGGGACTTAGCCGTACCTATGAAGGGTAACCAAGGGCAACAACAATAAGCTGTATGCTTTGGGAGTCTCTTGGATATCCTTGGCTTGGGCCTCTTTTCAAAGAGAAGTGCTGAGCACTGATTCTTGGTGTCTAGGTATAGGGATAACAATGAGTGAGTACGGTACTTAAAACAAGCAAAATCAAGCACGAGAGGGCACTTGCCAGCTGTTTATTTGTATAGAAAAGCATGTTGCTTCCTTTCTAACTAACTAGAAGAATGAAGCAATGATTCAGTTCAAGGTGACATAGAAAGACATTAACATGGCCGATAGGTAGCAGAGCATGAAACCGGAAGAGCCTTGGTGAACTCTAGTTCCTAGACAGGTAGCATCATCAGAAGGAGGTGGAGAGAGGCAAACATATGTCTACTGGACTTAGTTTTGAAACACAATGAAGGGAGGAAGGAGACCAAGAGATTTCTGGAAGTTCTCAGAACAACCTCAGCTAGGGGGAAATTGTGTAGAGTGAGGGAAGAGGGACCACTTGAGTCTGTCTGTGACTGTCATAATGCCTTTGCTTTATTCATCACAATACTTTTTATTGTTATTTTATGTTACAAGCTGAACATTTCTTCCTGGTTTGTCAGGCTTTCTTTTCTAATTACAAGACTAAACACAAAGATTTCACTTGTAAATGTAGTCCATAGAGAAGATTTAAAATTTTCTGATCGTGCTTTCTTTTCTTAGCTTTGAATTCTCCAGATGTGTGACCTGCTGAAGGGGGAGCCCACTGAACTCAGGGTCTTTTGCAAACTGTCCTGGCCAGTGGGTTAAGGCTTCCAGACAGATGGTCCTCTGCCCTCAGTACGTTGTTTCCTGGTTCCATCTGAAAGTACCGCTCATCTCAGAGGCTCCAGGGAGCTGTTGTGCTCAGGGTACGTGAAGCAAAGGGCTTCACTGTGTAGTCTCTGGCTCCTAAAAGCGAGTGTCTCACTTTCATGCACATCATATTTGGAGCTGAGCTGACAGACGACTTTTCTCTGTCTACCTCCGGTGAGTCGCGGTGCTAAGAGCACTGTGTGAGTCGCAGTGCTAAGAGCACTGTGTTCTCTCTGGCACCAGATTCCATCGATGGGTGTGGCTTGAAGTTGAGAGTTTATGAACTGTGCAGCTTCTGCTATTGTCTGCAGCATTTCCTCTCTTGTCTCTGAGTCTCATACTTTCTCAGGCAAGGTCAGTTTTATGTCCAGATAAATGTCTGGCTTGTCTTACTGCTAGGATGAGAAGAGTAGGGGAAGTGGGCTGGGGGTTGGTAGTTGTGGTATTCTCTTTCTGGCAGGGATTCTATTGTGTGTGTGGGGGGGAAGGTCTGTCCTCTATAAAATAATACAGTAAAACAGAATAAAAACCGGAACAATGACTAATCTCATTAGGAAAGTGATTCTTGTTCATTTGGAGTGAGGAAAATAGGAATAACATTTGGGGAAAGAAACTATAATCATTAAAAATAGGAAAATAAGGAACTAGTTGCAGAAGAAGTCTATGAGAACATTGAAGTTCAGGCGGATCAGTTGTTTTTGGTCTGTCATAGAGTCAGAAAGAAAGGCAGTCTCCTCCCACTACATCAATAAAGCCCATTATTTTGTTTTGCTCTGGGAATCACCAAGATTATTGAGCCTTGGTATATAGAAAGCCAATTTTCAAAGCATTTAAAGCCTCACCTTCTGGGAGGCATCCTGAAAACCAGCAGAGCAAAAATCAGAACCCACAATGTATGCGTAGGAGGAGTGCCCTCAATAGGAGTAGGGCCTCTTCTGGCCACCTGCTGTTCTGGGTCCTGCTTCTCTGTAAATGTTTGTCAGATCGATTTATCTGACTTGTTTAAAATAGATCTTTGTATCATTTTTGAGATAAACTCAGTCTAAACAATAGGGAAAATACACGTGCATATTTAACCTACATATAACAAAACACATAGGATGGAGTGAATTTGATACTAAGAGCATGGTGTACTCTATTTAGTATGTAGTATTATGGTAAACATCATTTGAGAGTTTCTTAATCTGTATTGTTCTGCTTTTGTGTGTTTCTTCCTGTCTTTGGTTTGAGTGACCTGCTGATCTGTGCATGTGTCAGAGTGGCAGGTGCCATCCTGCACTGTGTAGAGTTTTCTGGCCACTTTCTTGAGGCAGAGCTGACTTTCACTCACATGACGAGCTGTCCCCTGCACCAGCTGAAAGTCTACATAGACTCCACACTGTGTTCATGCGCTGTGCTGGCGGTTTCTTTCCTCAGCTTTAGGACACGTGATGTGGCGTGATTCCCCTGCAATTCAAGGGTGATTTCCACATTGCCATGCTGGTGTCTCTGTGGAAGTGGCTAGGGCTGCAGGGGGAAGGGCTTTAGAGACATCTGTCACTTCTGATGAATTAATCAGTTCCCCTTGAGGAATCATGCCTGAGTGCCATGTTGCCACCTCCGCTGCTGAGCTATACTGAAAACTGTCCTCTTGCTCTTTAGTGGAATTGACTGATATTTTAAAAGTCATGTAAATGAGTGATCAAGTACATGCACATAAACAAACATAACATGTGACTTGCAAACAGAAAAAGTCACAATTTGAATTTTAGTCGGAGGATAAACAGGAAGAAAATTGATCATAAGCACTTCCTAAATGTCAGGAACATTTTATCAGCATTTATCATTTAATTTTTTAAAGCAAACCTTCAAGGTAGAGGCACTGTATACTAGAGAATAGGCAAATGAGACTCTGAAATGTGAAATAACTTGCCCAGGTCATGGTGCAGTGAGATTGTGACTCCTATAAATGTCAGAGCTACACCCATGCATTGTCATCAACATGGCTGCCTACACAAGCCCTAAACAACGATGGCAGCAATGGACATGCTAACATGGAAGGGAAAGGCTCACAGGTCCTCAGCCTTAGTTATTAAAGAACTACGGGTAACTCAAAAATGCTGAGATTGGGAGAAATGGTCTTTTCCAGGAAATAGACCCACTGGTTGGCTATCCAGTACCAAGTAGTCAGCTCTGAGATCATATACATACAGGCAAAATATGGACTGAATAGGCTGTATTTATGTATTTAAGAATATATATATTTTATATAATATATGTATTATATAAAGATACAAATAAAACATAAATATACATATATTTATATATGTAAAAATTAAAAAGAGGCCATGAATTTGAGAGAGAGAGAGAGAAAGAGAGAGAGAAAGAGAGAGAGAAAGAGCGAGCAAGAGGTATGCATGGGAGGTGTTGAAGGGATAAAGTGGAAAATGATGCAATTATATATAATTTCAAAACATAAAAATATAAATAATTCCTCACCAAGGACAAGAATTTGATTAGTCTTTTTCAGGGCTAGAGCTTCATAATGAAAGAGTGAGATGAGAATTTGTTTTTGACAAGGAGTTCCTTGTCCTCTCTGGTACACTACTACACCCAGCACCTGCTCTGTCCAAAGCACGGGTTTCTTGTCTATTAATAGCCTTTCTATTAACAATACATAGTGGCTTTCAATATGCCAAGCTTGCTGGTGTTTTGAAGAATTGAACATTTGCAGAGAGACATCTAGAAAGTCTTTGGAGGCTTGTAAACATGTTATATGATTATATGCTATATGATTAGCACAGAAGCTATGGCAGGAAGGGAGGGCATATACCCGCACGAGAACCTATTCATCAGTCTCATAGGCGCTTAACACACAAAAGTTTTGTTAAGCTTACATAAGCTTTGTCTTACAAGAGTCAAAGGTCAGAGAAAGTATTTCCAGTACGGTTGTAGAGCCAATAGGATCTACAACTACTCTGTATAGGCCTTAACTTTTCAATTCCTATGATCTAGTTTGAAGAAGCAAGTATGTAGTGTTTCATGCCTCGAATGCCTCCGTGAGAAAATTAAGTACTCCCTCTGAATTACTTTGTAAGGCCAAGGGGTTAACAGCACTTCCTGCTCTTCCAGAGGACCAGAATTTGGTTTCCAGTACCCCTGTCAGGCAACTCATAAGCACCTGTAACTACAGCTCCAAGGGATGCCTCAGGTACCTACACCATAGCATATTTGCTTAAGGTTGCCTAGGATACTACCTGTAATAACTGCAACCAAAGGCTATCAGGGTCCCTCTTCTTTAGGGAGATTGTTTTTTGATGAGATACAAATTTCATCACATTTTCATAATAAAATGTTTAACCATTATTCTAGGCACAGAAGTTGGTAAAAAGAAAAACTGGGTACCTAAATTGACTTGAAAAAGTTATCATCTAATTCTATGCTCTGTAAGATAGCGACATGAATTATGACCTGTCTATAAGTGGCAATGAGTAGTACATACTTTACCATATTATACATATATATATAATTAAGCTCAGTTTTTACTCCAATACAAGGTGGTTGTTTTATCTTCTAATGCAAAGTTTTAACAGGTTATCTACAGTCACATTTTAAAAAGCACAATAGTTGAGATCATGGCAAATTAGCTATCAAAATAAGATAAAGCAAAGATATGAGAAGTTCACCTTGGAAGTAAAGCAAAGCCAGGAGATGAATGTGAAAATGTGAAGGTCAAGAGATGAAATCAAAAGACCATTGGGAGCCATGCGGTTTCCAGGAGTGCACATGACTGGTTCTAGTTCAGACTGGCAAGCGCAATGAAAGGGCACAGTTGTCACAGTGAGACCTCTGGATTGTCTGAGCGACACAGCTGTCCTTTGAGACTTGGAGTGTCTGCCCCTGGCTAGCATAGCTCATGTTCTGAAAGACATGGACACCAGAGGAGAAGGGCTGCTCTGTCTGTATCGTTTTTATTATCTATACAAATGCAAGGCAGACAGGCCACAGACTTATAAAAGATGAAAAAGAAATTCACCAAATATCTGAATGAAAATTTGCAATACATTGTTTCACTTCAGTTTGTCTAGGATGTGGGTCTACTTTAGATGTTCCCACTAAGGAGGTTTTCTGTTTTGAACTGGCCTTGATGGAGCCCGCCCTCCTCCCAAATCTGTCTCTCTTCCTTAACAGTTTAAAAATGTTATTTTGGTACAAACACACATGGACTGGGGTTGTAGCTCTGTGGCAGCAGCAGACTGCTTGCCTAGCGTGTGCAAATCCCTGAGTTCAACTTCCATACCATCAAAAATTATATGTACATATTTTAAAAACACCGACAAGCTTGCAAACAAGCAGTCGTGATTGTAAGAATTGGAATTTTCTAAGGTAGTTTTGTTAGCAAGCTGAGGAAACTTGGTCAAATATGTATTCTGATGAGGTCATCTGAGACTAGCAGACACGGCAGTACTGCTTGCCTGTTTTCTTTGTGAACAGAGAGAGCTTCCACGGCAGACACTCACCTTTAGTCCAGTTGTCACTTGGGAGCAAGTCTGTTTTCCCCCACTCGGTTTGCCGAGCCCTTTTGCCTCAGAACTGAGCATATTTCCCTGGTTTATATTCTCTAGAACGAGTCATGGGAGGAGAAGGTAAGGTTTTCCTTAGAGAACTAACCTAGGACTCTGTATGGGGGTTTCTGAATTTATGTATCTCATACAAGAGGAAAAGACAAAACTTTAAACAGTCCCTTGAATTCACTCTTGTCCTAAACAGATCATTCCTTTATCTAACTTGTGTAGGTCTTGTATGTGCTCTATTTATTTCCATCTCAGTGCTTCTATTCTTTTGCGAGTGCATGTGAATTGCTAGATGACTTGTCCTGACTTTAGATCAAGCAGGAGGCTCACAATAGTTATGGGGTGACAAAAAAAAATCACAGAAACACCTTTGCACGGAGCAGAACTTCTGTGTTGGTGAAATGATAAATATCAATGCAAATAAAAACTAACACTATGTATTCATTCTCTACCATCATTGTACTGAGCTCTTTCTTTGGATCGTCTCATTTGATCCTTGTAGCATCTCTTCTGGGAAAGTTCTATCTTAAGTCTCAATCTACAGACGGGGCATAGAGGCTTAGTGGGGTTGGTTAACCTGCGTCAAAGTAGTAAGAACTGAGCTCAGATTCCAGCCCAGGATGAGCACCAAGGCTCTTAAACAAACACAGAGCTGCTGCTATGCATAGTTCCAAGGCCAGACAGGAGCACTGTGAGATAAAGCTGTAGTCCTGAGGTGGAATGGGTAGGGGTGAGGTTGGGATTAGCATGGGGTCATTAGCAAGGTCAGAGAGAAGATGAAGGAGGTAGGGAAGAGTGTTCCTCAAAGGGAAAGGAAGAAGGGTGGTCAGTGAGCTAGACAGAAAAAGCTAGTGGGAGAAATTGAAGTATATACCTATGAAGTTGTATGATAGTGCAAGGAACTCCTACTCTAAGCCTTAGCACAAATGGCAGTTCATTGAGGTGGCCTGTGATAGCAACAGGTTTTCTGGAGTGCCTATTGGGATCTGTATAAGTCGTAGATTTTTGGGAGACTTATCCTCCAGATACATTGAAATTGTATCTTTTTCAGCATGAAGCATGACGTTTCTTTCTCACATCATTTTTCTTTCCAATCACCTGAGTGATTGATTGAGGGAAGTGACCGGTTGGGGGAGAAACACTAAATTTCATATCTGGGTAATCATAAACCCTCTTTTCCTGAAATCTTACATGGAAGCATCCAGAGTGCTTGATTTAACCTTGAAAGTATGAATGTACTGTCTGTATTTAATCCTGTGATATTTTATAAGTTATCATATACATGGCATATTTGATAAATGTTTTATCTGCTATGACTTTATTGGAGTATATAATATCATTTTTTAAAGGTACACTTTGTCTTGATGTTAGGAAACTTGGTACTAAGATAAAATAGGATACTTAAAACATGTAAATAGAGCTAATATATGCCCAGAACAATGCTTATTTATACTTGTATTTAGAGTTGATTCATAGTCATATTTTGAACTATGTTCTAAAATATAGAAATATCACATTAAAAAATCAAGTTACCAAACTCCTTAATAATACATGTTTACTTTGAAATTTTTAGCCTTTTCTACAAGGACAGAGATTTCCGTTTTTGATGCTCAAGTCTTCTGACCCTACGGATTGTTTTCATGTTTCACTGCAGTCGTGTAAGACATTTTTACTTCAAAGGAAAAATTTTATGAATTTATAGTGCTATTAGGACTCAAGAATTTGTTTTGTTTTATTTATTGAGACAGAGGCAGTGAGTAGAAGGCACGCTACACTGAAAAGAAACAGAGGGATCCTGATGTTTCTCTTCTAGATAGCACAGAAACTGAGAACGCCACAGGAATTTCTCAGCATTGTTCACCTCTTGACAATCTGTGGGTTGTACAAAGGACAAATGACTTTCTGAGGCACGGAGAAGGCCAATTTTAGAGGACTATCCAATCACCATAGACAAATATTTGTGTTCCTGGGGATTATTTGATTTTTATCAAAGCAAATTGAATTAGAAACATAATGTGTATTAAGTCATTGGTATTTACTGTCTAACTCTTTTTCCCATAGACATTGCCGTGCTACATCTGAGCTCGAAGTCATCAGTTAGACACACCATGTAATGATCCTTATCATAGCTAGACAAAATAAAAGCCTTTTAGAAGCCGCTTCACAAGATAGCTGCATAACTTTCTTCGCTGGAACTTGTTAAACAAATAATGATTATTAAGAAGATTGGGCCAGTCTTTTACACCATTTAAGAAGAACAATCTCAAGATGTCTAGCCTGTTCCATATTTGGAGAGACTATGGTATCCAGAGCATGGAGAAAAACTCAGGCAACCTTCAGTAGCTTTTCTTCAATGCTCTGTGAACACTGATGCTGGCTTAGCATGATGTGCCTTCCAGGCACACCCTCTGTTCATTGTATAAATAATTTCATTTGTGCATAAAACTGTTCAAAAGCTGACAAAGCTAAAACTTTGCAGATATTGTTCATGTCCACACTGAAGTTGGTAAAGGCACAAATCTCAATGGCTGATGTGTAACGTCTCTGCGCTTCATGAGACAGATATCCTCTGAGTTTTGTACAGTTACCAATAGGACATTATACAGGTTAATACGGTCAACAGATGTAGCACAGGTTACAGATGTTAATACAGGTTTACGCTAAATACCCTTTCATGCTTACAGTCATGCCAAGCAAGAAAGAGCTAAAATCGGAAGAAAGATCTAGAGGGGGAGGCATGGCTAAGACACAAGCCGAACAGAATCGAGCCCCACAGGCAGGACTGTGAGCTGGCTGTGGTCCTCTCTGCAGTTGTTATGTACAATAACACAGAGGAACAGAAGCTGCTGTATTAGTCTGCACACAGCATGCCATGTTCAGGAAGATCCAGGGAGAGCAGTTGATATTCCAAACCCTTGTTTCATAAACGAACTGAAGAAACCAGAAACTGAAGCTAAGCCAGAGCTCAATATAAGAGACTGTAAGATGAAGTGTCAGTAATTTAGGAGAATTATCTGGCTACCAGAATTTATGATACCGTGGCAAATAAGTGCACAAAGCAACTGTTTTGCACTTCCTGATTTGTGTCCAAACATGTGGAGGATTTTGGAAAGCAGAACTATTTTTTTTATTTTATTCACATTATTTAGACATCTGTTATGTACCAGACATTGTAGTAGGTTTGGGAGAAGAACTTTTAGTGAACTAGATCACACAATGCACACACACACACACACACACACACACAATGGAGTTGGTTAATGAGTCGAATTTATTGGAAAAGGTGAACACAAAAGAGCCAAGAGGAGTCAGACTGAAAGGGTACAAACAGACAAACTGATAACATATATATTTCCATAAAGAGGACATATACTAGAACACAAAGAATGGACTAACTCTAAATAGACATATATAGAAGAAGTCAGAGTCAGGAAGAAGTGATGTAGCTGTGTGTGTGTGTGTGTGTGTGTGTGTTGTGTGTGTGTGTGCCTCAACAAGGAAGTAGATATGTGTGTGGGAGTGTGGGGGAGCCTCTACAAGGAAGTAGATATGTGTGTGGAGGGGCAGGAATCTACAAGGAAGTGATGTTTGAAGATGTAAATTAGGTCCAAGAATAAGCAGATATTCCAGTACCTGCAAGAATACTCTAGAGCCTCTGTCAAGGATCAGTTGCAAGGGACTACAGGTTAGAAGGGTCAAGATCCAGGGGCTATAGAGGCTAGCTAGCAAAGGAGGGTATTCTGAGATGAAGGACAGGGAAGCTTACAAGAGCCAAATTGTACAGCAGGAGGAACAAAAGCTATTTGACAAGAGTAAGAGACTGGCCAGCTGACCAGTTCTAAAATGAGATTAGAGATAATGTCTGAAAAACAAATTTGGAAAAGTGAAGCAGACCACTGGTGCCAGATTGTGTTGTTCAAATAAATGTTGGGAGAGGTAGGGATTAAAAAGTATCCCCAGGGCAAGGCATGCAACCTGGGGATTTGTGGTAGCAACTGGGAGGATTTTTCCCTCTGGGCAATGATGGTGCTACAGTAAACAGAGGAGCATGGAAGTGAGTCACCCAGTGTGGGCCTGTCGGAGATGAGTGTGGTGTGGGTGGGCCTGGGAGGGTATTTGAATGGCAAGATGGAAGAAGCAGAAAGGCCATCTGTCTGCAAAGTGAGTGAAGCCTTAGGTTCTCCAAGGAGCACTTTCAGAGGTTAACAGTGCATGAGGCTTTCCCTATGAATTTTAAGCAAATGCGAATATTTGATAATACCAAGCAAACAACAATAGCAGTCTCTTGGCGCTTCTTAATGGTTTGAATTGTATTTTCTGAAAAGATCCATTGAAGTCCTAATTTCTGGTACCTCAAAAAATGTGCCTTTAGTTGGAAAAAGGGTTGTTGCAGGGGTTATTAGTCAAATTAAGATGAGTTCATTCCAGGGTAGCCCAGTGAGTTACATATCATTGCACAGAGAGGACACTTGAACACAGAGACACAGTGGGGAGATGGCCACATGAAGAAAAAAGGACTCAAAGAGAAAGCCTTGTGATGAGGGAGGCAGGATCGGCATGATATACCTGTCAGCCAGGGAATGTTACCCACTGATGGCCATCATGGGAGCTATGAGAGAGGCTGGAAAAGATCCCCTCAGAAAGTAGCAATGCTGAAAACACTTCAATGTCTCTATTCCCAACTCTGTGACGGTTTCTCAGATTTTAGCGATCTGACTTCAACAGTCCTAGGAATCTCACCCTTCTTACTATCTTCTAGTCTTTTCTCTCACAAACTGTGGCTTTGGAAACCAGATACGTTTTTCCTACTCTTGCTTTTTTGTCCAATATTTCCTACCCCTCCATTTAAAAATTATCCAAAATCAATAAAATATTTTGATAGTGAAATATTTCAAAACATTTAACAGACTTCATTCCTTCAAACATCTAGATTCATCAGATGACAATCTTTTTTTTTTGTATATACTTCAGTTCTACTTTTTACTCTCAGAAAGAGATATTGCTGAAGTCTTCCTCCTCCCAGCCTTCTGCCACTTCTGTTCTCATCTCTGATTCTTATATATTTGTAAGGCTGTATCCAGGGCAACACTTTATTTATAAAGACTTTCCACGGTCACTCAGGATCACTCAGCTCATTGCCTCCTATGATGATTTATATACAGTTCATGGCAATGAACATATTGTGTTTTAATTGTCGTCTCTATCTATGAGAAAAAAGTCTTGCTCATAAGCCATTATCTGATGCCTATACAAACCTAACCCTTGGTCAAAGTGAATTTTAATTCAACAATGTGCTTATAAAACCATTCTCCTGGACTGGTGAAATGTCTCAGTGGGGACAGTAGTACCTACATGGTAGGAGAGGACCAAATCTCTTATGATATCCTCTGACCTCTTTCATTTATATACTATGGCATGTGTACTCCTCCAACCATAGCTAAAAAAATGTAATAAAAAGTGTTAAGGCCATTACTCACCACAAGAGCCTTAATCCTGGATGACATAGAATTATCTTTTTCTCTCTTTAGAAGTTGCAACTTTATAAATCTTACTTACTTAACATAGTGGAGTTATGATTCCCCCCAACTCTTCCTTTTCTCCTCTTGGTATATTGTTGGTACTCTGTTTCCCTGCTCTCTTGATCTTGAACTTGATCATGTTTTCTTAGACCAGTAGAAAGCAGCAGAGGTGACTTCATGCCAGTTCCAGCCGAAGCTTTAGTCTCACCTGCCTCCTCTCTCCTCCCCATGTTCCATTGTTAGTCCCAAGTCGCTGCAGGATCCAGAATGAACCCAACCTGAAAGTCTGACTGCTGCAAAGCCTTACAGAACCTCAGTAAACCCATAGACAGTGGGGCAAATAGATGCTTGCTCACATCAGTTATTGAGAATTGAGTAATTGTCACACACCCTTAAAGCAGGAGGAATTTCACTAGTGCAGTAGAGTCAGAACTAAAGCATACACAGTCACACTGGTCATCCACTTTTTCAGCTCAATTATTTACTTCTAGTAAATATTCCACAAAGTGTTTTTTACACACACACACACACACACACACACACACACCCCTCCCTCAGAGAAAGCTGTAGAGGCCCAAAAATGTGAGCTTATCTCAACCTTGTCTGAAGGTCAGAGAGTTTTAGCTTGTTCAATGTTGTTGACATGTGTGGCTACACAACCTGACCTACATATCCTGTGGTTACTTGGTCTTTTTGACATTAAGATGGCCCATATAGGTAGATCCACTCCACCCTGACCAATGGTCAGGATATTCAAGCATACTTCTGCTTTTTTTTTTTTTAAATTAGGAGGTTTGACCTTGGGAGTGGCTGCTTTCAGGACACTTGGTCTAGGGTGGGTTCACTGCCTAAACAATAGAATGTTAATGACTTGATGTCTCAAAGTATTGAAGCAAGTAACTGTGTTAGTTGCCCTTCGCATCATGTTAAAGCAGTGTTTTGTCTTCTTCCCCCTGTTGTATTGGGGTATTAAAGTGTATGGAAAATTAAATTTCAGCATTCGCTGGCCCTCCCACCCAATACTACCCTATGTTTTCTGTTTTATTATTTTCACTTGTGTCTTTGTACACTATACTAACTTTTCTAATCCACATGCCCCTACCCTGGTAAGTGGTATTTTTGTCGAAGCTGGTCTTTAACAAAAAGCATATTTCTATTACAGACAAAAATAAGTTAAGCTGTGGGAATGGACATCCTCTTATAAGAGCGTGGTGTCCTTCTGAGGGAGATAGTGAGGGCTGAAGACAAGGAGGTGGCCACCTTCATGGTTTGCAAGGAAGGCTTAGTGACAGCAGCAACTCGGAACAGATGCTTCAGGGAAAGGAGTTTCTCTGCTTGGAAGAGTCTCAGACAACTGAGACTCATTTTCCTGTACTTGCTCAGGATCAGCCCAACAGTTGCCCTGTCTTTCATTTGCGTCCTGTGTGTCCAAAGCTATTGGGCTGTTTTTTAAGTTCCTAGAGAAAGACTGAAACAGGCTTCGTTTTTTTTTTTTCCCTTTACCCCGAGGGGATAATTACATACTCAGCAAAACAGCAAACTTGGACCCAAGGCTGTCAGTGAAATCTGGTTTCTCTCAGGTGAGAGGTATTTTGGATATGGAGAGTTCAGAGAGGAATATGGCTTTACCAGTACTGTAGGGAGCTGTGGTCAGCATGGAGCTGATAAAGGCCTTTGTTTTCCGTGTTTTGATTGGCCCTGTGAGATACCCCAGCGGCTCACATGTCCCTCTGTATTCCTATTAGTGGGACCTAAAAGTGCTGACACAGGCTTGCAGCTCAGCCCCAGCGGCTTGCCAGGGTAAACTTGTGTAATGTACTGCGCATCCCTCCTAACAACAGAGACTCTTTTGTCGCTTGAACAGAGGCTATTAAGAACATGAGTCATTAAAAAGAGCTTTAGAAAAGGCAGCAGCATTTTCCAGTACTGTGGCTATGGGGAGCTTCACGGAGCCCCAGGGCTCTGGACAAACTGAAGCATTTCTCTAATCGCTAACAATCAGAATTGATTTAAAAAATATTCCCAAATGCTGCTTCTGGATGTTAAAATATGCCAATTTTTTTAAAAATGAGAAAGGAAAGGAGTTAACAAGCCTTTTCCTAAATTTACATAAATACGACAAAAAGAATATTTTCAAACCTTAAGTCAGCCTGGGAATCTCTGGCTTCCTCACAATAGCCCAGATATTTCTTTCTCTTTCCCCTTCTACTCCTTGTGCTTTCCTCCCTCCCTGCTTCCTCTCTTCTTTCCCTTTTACGGTCTTTGTATTATCGCTGTTATTGACAGGGCTCTTTTGTTGTCCGGGCTGATCTTGAACTCCCGGACTCTGCCTCCCAGGTAGCTGTGACTGCCTCCTAATCCTTAATACATTCAAAAATGTAAGTGTGGGAAAATGAGGGATAAAAAAAGTCCTCATTCTACTCGAATGAAAAGACACTGCTGTTTGATTCTGTTTCCGCTAGAATTTTTCTACAACACTTCTGTGTAGTTAAGATCACACAGTCTGTGTAATTAATTTTGTTTTCTTCATTTTCTTTGGCTTGTGTTAGTCTGTTCAGAGACTGAGCATATGGCTCAGTGGCCATACTTGGCCTCTTGCCTGTCTTTTTGGAATACAGCAACACTAACATATTTGCAAATTCAGCTGAACGAGTGGCTTCAATGGAGCCCGTACAGCTTCACAAAACTAAAATATTTACTTTCTGGCCTTTTACACAAATAGCTTATAAATCCTTAGCATAGGATGTTAGAGTCACGTGTTAATAGCATTTTAAAGGCTCTCATATGCATATGTTAGCCATACATGTTTGCTGCTCACTAACATTGCCTTCTGAAACTATTTACTCTATTGTGCAGAGCCAGATGTATATGTATGTATATAAAATTCTATACATATATTACTGGTATAATATTTCTAAATTTAAATTTAAATCATTCATCTGTTTTGTTTTTTGTTTTTTTTTGGTGTTTTTGGTTTTTCTCTGTAGCTTTGCAGCCTGTCCTGGAACTCGCTCTATAGACCAGGCTGGCCTTGAACTCACAGAGATCTGCCTGGCTCTCCTCCTGAGTGCGGGGATTAAAGGTATTCACCACTACTGCCTGGCTCGTTCATCTTTTATTAATGTGTATCTAAAATTTCTTGTTTTTTGACAATTTCATGTAAATGTATAAATGTACATGCACACAGTAACACACACATGTAATGAATTTTGGTTAACTCAGTCCTCATTACCCTCTTTCATTCCTTTCTTCCTCTGAAACCCTCCTTCTTCTCACCAAGTCCCCTTCCGCTTTCGTGTGTGTGTGTGTGTGTCCCACTGAGTTCAGTTGTGGTTGCTGGCATAAACATGCATGGAGGTTATTTACTAGAGTATGAGCAACTTACTACAGCATATAGCACAGAAGAGAGCAGCATGCCTCCTCCCAGCAACCATAACCATCAGTAGTCCCTCAGGGAGGGGTGGGGCCTTGTGAATCTTTCCCTCTTTCATGATGAAATGTTGGCAGGCCCAATCTTGTGCAGGTCCAATGCTGGTGACCACACTGCAGTGAGTGTATGAATCTTTTTACAATATGCTTCCCCAGCCTGTGGCCTTCCCATTCTTTCTACCCCTGCTTACTTGATGTCCCCTTAGGGTTGGAGAGGCTGATATAGATGATTCAGTTAGTACTGAGCACTCCACTGTCCTTTGCTCTTTGACTGGTTATGAATATCTGGATTAACATTATACACTACAATAAAAAGTTTCTGAGAAAAGCCAAGAGAAGCCCTAATCTTTGGATACAAACATGAGTATTTCAAAGGCAGTTTGAACACATGTTCATTTAGCAAAACAACAGTAGTGGGTGTCCAACAAAGGTCTATGATCTGTGCAGCCACCATCTCTTGAGGAGGTTTACAGTAACAGACACTAAAGCCCAGTGGGCTCACCAGTGTTGGACAGCTGACGACAGTGATTCCCAGTTCCCAGAATCCAGTGGCCACTATTTCAGTGTGGAGAGATAGGGTCTTTGTGCTCTTTCCCCCTTCCAGGGTTGGCTGTTGAGAGGCCCACTCTCGTTCAGGCTTATTGTAGGCCAGGAGCGTTCACTGAGTCCATGATTGGAACCATAGCATCATGCAAAGAAGATGGTGTTCTGTAGCCCTTCCTCGTCTTTCTGTCTTCTAGCTTTTACATCTATTTTCCTTCTCTTCTACAAAACAGCATGAACTCATAATTGTTGCTTTACTCTGAGTTTATCCCCTCTGCCTTTTCTACTTTGTTTGAGATTCAAAACAAAAACAAACAAACAAAAACATCAACAACTTGATGTTTAATTCATCTAAAACTTGCTTGATTTATAGCCAGGTGGTGGTGGCACATGCACTTGGGAGGCAGAGGCAAGATGATCCTTACGAATTCAAGGCCAGCCTGGTCTACATAGTGAATTTGAGCCAGGAAGAGTTATACAGTGAGACCCTTTCTCAACAAGCAAACAAACAAACCCCAAGCAAAGTAAATAAACAGAATGACAGCAACAAAAACTCCAATGCCTTATTTTTTTTCAAAGTTTAGAAATTTTCCTAATAAGACACTTAGAAAAAAATACTATTCTTAAATTTTAAAATGTATAGAAATTGTTATTTCCTCAAATATCTCTCTTAAGTATCTCCTTGTTTTTCTAAAAAAAAATTATTCTAAAGAACAATTTGAATCAAAAAATTTTTAAAAGACAGTATACAGGATTCTAATAAATCTGTACTTAGTTATCATTATTATTAACATATGTTATTATTTGAATGTAAAATGTACTCAACAGGGTCACAGTGTTTGGACAGTTGGTCCTCACATGGTAGCATCATTTTGATAGGCTGTAGAAAATTTGGGAAGTGGGGCTAAACTAGAAAAAGTAGATACATGCAATAGAGATGGGCTTTGAAGCTTATAGCCCAACCACACTTCTCATCCCATTTGTGCTTCCAGATCCGTAAAGATGTGGATAAGCAGTTATGCACTTCCGCTGCTTCAGCTTCTATGTTGTCTCTGCAGTGATGGATTATACCCTCAAACCATGGACAAAAGGAAATCCTTCCTTCCTTAAGTCAGTTCTTGTTTTCTAGTGATCATAGAAAAAGAAAGGCAGCCGGGCGGTGGTGGCGCACGCCTTTAATCCCAGCACTCAGGAGGCAGAGGTAGGCAGATCTCTGTGAGTTCGAGACCAGCCTGGTCTACAAGAGCTAGTTCCAGGACAGGCTCCAAAGCCACAGAGAAACCCTCTCTCGAAAAACCATTTAAAAAAAAGAAAGAAAGAAAAAAGAAAAGCAGCTAATACAGGAAATTTGTACGAGGAGTAGGGTTTTATATCCATGTGGTTTGTAAGCTTTGGGAACTATTTTACAGATTTGCAGAAGGAATGTAGAAAAATTTGGAACAACAGGCTAGAGAAGTCCTAGAAGGTAATTGGTAAATCTGATGGTGTGGTGGACGACCATAATATGGATAGAAATGAAGTAATGAAAACTGTTCGGAGAGGAACAAAGACTCTATCATGAACTGGGACAAAGGCCATTAACACTGTATTCTCTCAAAGACTCTGGCTGCATTCCACCCAGTTCCTGAAAATCCACATGAGGCTTTACTAAAACTTGGTAGACTAATTTGTTTGATGGAGGGAATTTCAAGGCATCATTGCATTTAAGATGTGATATTGTTATTGATGAATGCATTTAGTGAAGTTTGTAGAAAGATTCAGAACAGGAAAGGAGTAGAAAGACAGGAAAATGTTCAGTTTGTTGAGGAAAGGAGTATGAATACAGTAAAAATTATGGACAGAGTGCTAAAGCAGGTATGGACAAAGTATCTGTAATTTCTGAGATTGGCACTATTCAAGAGAAACTAGGACTTTGCAATAACACAATAGGAAAAATTACTTGTAGATAAGATCCCATCCATTAACCGTATTCCATCTGTAACAATGCAAATTCATTTGAGACTAAATGCCTGAGAAAACAAAGTTTCCAGGGAATCTTGCCAAAGCAGGGCTACTTAAAGTGCTCTCATGCACAAAAGTACACACACACACACACACACATACACACACACACACACAGAAAACACTGAAGCTGTGGGTTAAGTGTGTTAGGCTTCATCTCAAGAAGGCTACAGTACTTGTTGACATCATCACATTTTGCCAATTTTGCAAGTATTGAAGATGCAAAGCTGAAGGATTATAAAGGTGTCAGCAATGTTCCAGAAAGCTTCAGAGGCCAGGTAACATGCAGCAGGGACACATACCTGCCTTGAAACTCATGGCTGGGCTCTCTGTGAAATTGTGAAGGGGAAGTCCAAGTCCGAATGGGGTGCCCACGCTATAGGGATTGTTACAGTATGCTAAGTCCACCAACGCAAGCTTCAGGTGCCAAGTGGAGTAGAGCTAGCCCAGGAAAGAGGCTGCCTTTGCTTCAGGCTATTGAGTTGGAAAGGTGTGGCTACCTAAGCCATGTCCACAAATGCCAGATGCGTTTCAGCAGTATTTGATGTTTGTTCTGATTATGGTTTGTCTTGATTCAGTTCTATTTTTCTTGTTATGCTTCATTGTTTTTTTTTTTTTGTAATGGGAATATTTCCTCTTTACCATCAAATACTGGAAGTTTATAATTTATATTTTGGTTTTATAGTAGTTCACAGTTAAAAATTATATGAAACACTTTGGACTTTGAACCTTAGAACACTATTAGAACTATTAAGGACTTTGGGGACACAGAGAGATGGAATGAACTCACATTGCATTGTGAGAGGGACATAAACTTTTGTGAGGCCAGGGCTAAATAGTTAGAGATAAAATGATACATTTGGTATCAGGTGTGAAGCTGTGATGGTTAGTTTTGATTATCAACTCGACTAGACTAAGAAACACTTAGGTATTAGTGGGTCACACCTAGGATTTGTCTGTTGTGATGTTTCTGGAGAAAGTTAACTGAGAGGTGACCGGCTCTCAATGTAACCGGCATCCTATTGGCTTGAGTCTCAGACTAAATAAAAATTGGAAAAGCACAAAGCCAACTGAATCTCCACTCCCCCTTTTTATTTCTCTTAATTTTTGATATTATAAATATCATCTCCTCCTCTTTTCTACCTTCAAACCCTCCCACCTTCCATAAATCCCTCCTTACTCTCTTTCAAGTTTATGGCCTTTTTTCCATTAATTGTTGCTATACACACACACACACACACACACACACACACACACACATTTACTTTTTTTTTTCAAATGTTACAGTTCTCTTTGTCACCACTGTCATATATCTACTGTGATGGAAACATGACCTGTGTTTCAATTTATCCACATTATATTTACTTCTTTTGAGAATTTTCTGTTCAGATCCCAGCTCCATTTTTTTTGAATGGGTCATTTTTGACTACTGTTTGAGATTTTTAATATTAGAGATATTATTGCTCCATCAGATGTGTGGCTGGAAAAGATTCTCTCCCATTCTGTGGGCTTCCTCATCACCAGTTGTTTCTTTAGTTGTGCAGAAGCCTTTTAGTTCTATGAAGTTCCACTTGTCAATTGTTGGCCTTACTCCTTGGGTGAATGGAGTCTTATGAGTGTAGGATATTGCATGTTTTTTTCTAGACTTTTCAGTGTCTAATGTTTCAATCTTTGATCCATTTAGAGTTAGTTTTGTGCGAGGTGATAGATAAGTCTAATTTTATTCTTTTGCCTGTGGACATCTAATTTTTCTAGAACCATTTGCTGAAGATGTTTTCTTCTCGCCAGTGTATTTTGTTGTTATCTTTGTAAAATATTAAATGGCTGAAGTTCCATGTACTCATGTATGGCTCTTTGATTTTATTATATGGGTCTGCATGTCTGATTTTTGTGTGTCAGGACCATATTATTTTTATTACTGTGACTTTGCAATGTATTTTAGGACATGGAGTGGTAATCTCTTCAGAAATTTTCTTTTTATTTCTCTATTATTTATTTATTTATTTACTTAGGGTCATTTGGGCTAGCTGGGTCTTTTGTGATTCCATATGAACTTTAGGATATTGGGATCGCACTGAATCCGTAAATAACTTTTGGTAAAATAGTCATTTTCACAATCTTAATTCTACCAATCCTTGAGCATGGGATGTCTTTCAATGTTCTAGTGTCTTTCTTTGCCCCTTTCGGAAGTTTAAAGTTCAAGGTCCTTCACTTCCTTCCTTAAACTTATTCCTAGACATTTTATTTATATTTGAGGCTATTGTGAATGTGTATGTGTTCATGATCTCTCTCTCTCTCTCTCTCTCTCTCTCTCTCTCTCTCTCTGTGTGTGTGTGTGTGTGTGTGTGTTTGTTGTTAGTGTATTGAAAAGTTATTGCTTTGTGCAAGTTGGCTCTGTATCCTGCCACATTGCTGAATTTGTTCATCCTTCCTACTGCTTTTTAGGTCTCACAGCCAGGACGCTGCAGCATTGCTGTCAACAGGAAGGTTTCACCGGCCTGAGAACATGCGGGGCATCTCTCTGAAGTGACTTCTTTCGGGACAGCCCTGCAGTGCTGAGGGGCCAGCCCTGGCTTACTGGCCTCAAGGTATCATGGTTCTACAAGCATTGTTGAGCAGAGCCCGGAAGACCTTGGACTGCAGCTGAATGTCCATGCTTCTAGTGTGGTTTAACAACTCTCACACGCTCATCTGCCACAGCTAGAAGTTATTATCACCATACCGTCTCCACGTGATGGAGTGGAGCCCCTGAAATGTGAGCCCAGATGAGTCCTTCGACCTTTAGTTCTCTTTTTCAGGTATTCGTAACAGGGATGAGAAAAGGAACAAATGTTACCCAATTTGATCTGTGCACACACCTGATCTTGAATTATGAAAGTTGATTATTGTAAGCTTAATCCAGTAATGATTTTTATTGCAAGCACTGTACCAGATGTGGTTCATTGTCATTGTTTCTTGTTTCTCAGCAGATCAAATCTTCCGGGTACCTGGTATACAGCTATTGATCTAGCAAATACTTTCTTGTTCTATGTCAGTAAGTCCTGCAGGAAGCAATCTGTTTTCACCTGGCAAGGCCAGCAATATACTTTTATTGTTACACCTCAAGGGTATTTTAACTCTCCAACCCTGTGCCATAAGTTAGTTCTGAGGGATATTAATCACGTCTCTTTTATAACGTTTCACACTGGTCTGTTATGGTAATGATATTATGCTGTTGAACCAACATCTCTTGGATTTGTTGATGAAATGTTTATGTCTCAGAGAATAGGAAATAAGTATAATAAGTACACCAGTGGGCTTCTACATCAGTAAAATTCCTAGGTGCCCAGTGATGCAAGGTATCCTTTAAATTTTTTTAATTAAAAATTTAAATTTTATGTGTAGATGCATTTGTATTTCTCTCAGCAGTCCTTCATGTAAACCTTTCCATGGTCAGGTCCATCACAGCAAATTCACTTTCTGATACCAGTTTCTGTACTTGATTGCTTTTCTATTGCTTTGAAAACACTGATCAAAAACAGCTTGGGGAAGAAATGGTTTATTTGGCTTACTATTCCACATCATAATCCATCACTGAGGGAAGTCAGAGCAGGAACTCAAGCAGAAACTGGAAACAGGAAGTGAAGTAGAGACCATAGAGGAACCCTACTTACTGGCTTGCTGTCCATAGCTTGCTCAGTTTGCTTTCATTCACAACCCAGAACCACATGCCCAAGAGTGATTCATCTCACAATGGGCAGGACCATCCCAGAATAATCTCTAATCAAATAACTGCCCCCAAAATGTGTTCATAGACAGATCCAATGGAGGCAATTCTTCAGTTGACGCTCCCTCTTCCCAAGTGACTATCGTGCATCAGTTGAGAAACACTATCTAGCCCAGCTAGCAAGTCACCGTCTGAGATTTTCATCATGGTCTGGGTTTTATCTGCTTCACTAAACCATGAGTTGGATATGTACAGAAACAATTCATCATCAAATGGAAGTGGTATATGTGACCAGGGCTTAGCAGGGCCTAAGGGCACAAGGAAGTTACATGGAGGAGTGATCCAAACACCTAGGGATCCTACTTCTGTCACGGTGGTTTCTCTTGACCAGCAAGTACCATTGTCCTCAAGGAGTGTGCCTTGGGGTTGGTGTGCTGAGGAAGAGAATATAGGGTTTATTTATATATGGTTCTACATACTATGCACGTACCATTCCACCAGCTGCAACATTGCAGCCCTTTGCGGGGACATCCTTGAAAGGCAGTCATGGAGTGAAATCTGCACATTAGGTAAAACTTCAGGCAATATACTTGATTGTGCATTGTTCTTGGAAGGGAAAATGAAAAGATATGTGATTATATACTTACCCATGGTCTGTAGCCAATGATTTGGCTGATGGTCAGCAACTTGGAAGGAGCATGATTGGAAAACTGGTGAGAAAGACATTAAAGAAGGAGGTATGTGTATGGACCTTTACATATAGAAAGAGGCTGTGGAGATATTTGTGTCCCAACTAAATGCTCATCAGAATCTGACCTCAGCAGGGGAGGACTTCAATAGTCAAGTAGTCATGCTGACCCATTATATGGATAGTAGCCAACTTCTTTCTTCAGTCGTCTTTGCCATCTTTCAGTCAGCCCATGAACAAAATGACAAGATGGCAAAGATGCAGGTTATGTATGGGATTAGCAACATGGATTTTCAATTACTAATATTGATCAGAGTATGAATGTTGATGATAACTCGATATGTCACAGCAGAAACGGGCACTGAGCTCTGATATGGCATCATTCCCTGGAGTGAACAGCCAGTGACTTGGTGGCAGATTGACCACGCTGGACCATATCCATAATAGAATGGGCAGAGCTCTGCCTTCACTAGGATAGATATTTATTCCAAGTATTGATTTGCCTTTCTTGCATGTAATACTTCTTTCAAAACTATTGCCATGGTGATGCCTTACCCACCACCATAGTACTATAGCAACATTGCTTCTGATCAAGGAATTTAGTTCACACTAAAGAAGTGTGGTAGTAGGTTTGTGCTCCTGGAATTCGTGGAATAGTTTCTTACCATATTCTCCACCCTGTTGAAGCAGCTGGCTTGATAGAATGGTGAATGTCCTTTCAAAGAAATAGATACAGCATTGAGTAGGTGGCAGTAGTTTGGAAGACTTGGGCAAGATCATGCAGGAGTATATATGTATGTGTGTAATTAGCATTTAATATATAGTATTTTTCCCTTGGTGTCAGGATTCATAGGTCCAGGAATAAAAGGGTGGAAGTGGCAACTCACCATTGTCCTCTGGTACTCTAGCAATAGTTTTGCTTCCAGATTATGTAAATTTGTCATACATTATCTTGTTTTCCAAAGGGAGATATCTTCTACCAGGAGGTGCAACAATCAGTCCATTGAATAGAATCTGATTTACTCCTGGTCCTTTGGGCTTCTCATATCTTTGAGTCAATAGGCTAAGACATCAACAGGGGCGATTGATCGAGGGTACCAGTGGGGATTTGGGCCACTATTTCACAGTGGAGATCAAAAAGAACATGTATGCAGTGTAGGAGACAAGTAAAGGCAGGTTTTAGTTTTTTTTTTAAACACACCCTCTACTTAAGCCTCTTCTTAAGCTAAGAACAGGGTAACTTCAACTCAATCTGGGCAAGATAACGAACGGCCTAGAACCTTCAGCAATGAAGGTGTGGGTCACCTTTTCAGATTCAAGTCCTGCTGGGGTGCTTGGTGAGGGTGAAGGAAACACAGAAAAGGTATTAGGAGGACATCATAATGACCATATGACAAGTCAAAGAAACAAGGATTGTAATTATATATATATATATAAGTGTTTCTTTCTTGTTTTGTTGAGAATATGATTGTGCCTATATACATATATCAAATACATATGTGACTTCTTCACTGTGGAATTCCTTTGCCAATCAATATAACAATCAGTTAATACCAGTATTTTAAGTTGTGAAATATGTACTATCAGACTTAAATTAAGAGATACTAAAAGAGTAAACATTCTTCAGGGAACTTTGCCATCTAGTCTGTGTAAGAATTAGTATGTTTTCAGCTATCTGTGGAATAGTTATCTTAAGTTCGGTAGACTTGCGACCTGGCTACTTTGTTTAGAAATTAAGCAGGACATAAAAGATGCGCTTTGGCTGTTAAGTTGACAAAGAATGGACTTATGGTTGGTGGTCTTGATCAACTTGGCTGAATTAAGAGGTATCAAGGTCTCATAAAACATACCCGTGAGTCTGTGAGGGATATTTTCAGAGACTTTGTTGTGGGATAGTAACTGGGAGGGAAATAGCTACCTTCAAGGTTGGTGGTATTCTCTAATGGGTGGTGCAGGTAAAGTCCTAGGAAAAAGTACTGAGTATGTACTGGCCTTAGTTCCTTTTCAGCAAGTGCATCTGCTGCTACTATTATGGTCCTTCACTGACAACAAGCTTCAATTGTTTTAGTCTTAAAATAGGGACTCAATACTGGCGACTCTCCAGAGACCTCTCAGGCTTTCAGTGCTGAACTGGGACTGCTGCGATATCTAGATCTTTTGGCTGAACAGCACAGAGTCCTCTGCTTCCTCAGCTTGAGCATTCATATTAGGAATTGTTGAATTACCCTGAGCCTATCATGTAAGTCAATCTAATGATCCCTTTTAATAATACAGTTACATACATTACAGTAGCTCTGTTTCTCTAGAGAACACTGCCTAATACAATAATTTCATTGGCATTGTAAATTTTTAAGAAGTTAACTAACTAGTGCTGATACATAATTATTAACTAAAGCCCATATTTTGTTGGAATTTACATAGGTTATATATTATATCCCCTTTCTGTCCTGGATCCCATTTAGGGTACCATAATGTATTTAGTTGCCATATTTTAGTTTCTTCTTGGTAGTGACAGTTTCTCTGGCTTCTTTTGTTTTCGATAAGCTTAACAGTTCAGGTAGTATTGGCAAGCATTCTAAGGAATGCTTATCTGTTAGAGTTAGGCTGGTGTTTTTCTCATGGGGTTTTGAACAACTTGGAGAACGACCACAGAGGTGAAGTGTCGCTGCTGTGATCTCAAATCCAGGGCACATACTATCAGGATGATTTATCACTGCTGATGTTGACCTTGGCCATTTGTCTGGGCTAGTGTTTACCAGGTTTCTCCATGATAAATCTACTGGTTTTCCCCCTCCCTTCTCTATTGACTATTTGGCAGAAGGTTTCTGTGAGAGTTCCTATTTGAGGAATGAAGATTTATGTATCTCCTTCTCAGAGGAGTACTTATATAAATTATCTGAAACTTTCCTGAGTGAGAGGTTTTTTTAAACCTCATTTATTTACTCATTAATTTACATCAATTTGTAATTGTGGATATTTATTTAATCCTTTGGGTTATAATGCAAATATTTTATTTTTTTGTTCAAGTTGTTTCAAATATGGCTACTGGAAGCTTTTTAGTTGGCTCCTGTGTTTCTTTGGCAAAGATCAGCCAATGCGAGTCTTTGTCTAATTATGTATCAGCACTAGTTAGTTAAGCTCTGTTTTATTGCATCTACACCCCAGTTTTTATCCTGTTCTAAGAAGTCAGTCTGATGTAGTGACAAAGGTAATAGATGATATATGTGAGAGATTTTTCAATTCCCAGAAATCACAAAATACAAATAGTATGTGTTTGTTTGTAAACTCTGTACTGATCATGCAAAAAGAGTAGTAAAGGATATTTAAAATACCTACATAGAATGATCCTCACTTCCCCACTGTATGAACAGGATAAAGCTGGATGGAAGTTGTTAGGCATTGTGATAGATGAAATATTTCTCTCTAAATTTGCTTTTGCCTGCTCTCAATAAAATATGTGAAACTTGTCTATCATTAACTTTCAGCAATGTCTACTACTTGTACTTAGGAACAAATACTTTTTTCATAATATAAAGAAACATGACATTTTATACTTAAAATACAGGCAATGGAGACTTGAGAGATTGCTCAGCGGTTAAGAGCTCTTTGCTGTTCTTGAAGAGAACCCAGGATCTTCCCCAGCACCCACTGGGGAGCTTACAACAGTCTGTAACTTATTTCCGGGGTTTCTGACATTCTCTTCTGATCTACACGGGCATCAGGCACATATGTCTCTCTCTCTCTCCCTCTCTCTCTCTCTCTGTCTCTCTCACACACACACATGCACACACACACAGAGGTAATACACATATTAAAAAGTATGTATCAGAACATCTCATTATAGGTCATTTCCTGTAATATTTCACAGAGTTTCAGGCAATGAACAGTTTATCTCTTCTGCCTTCTGTCTTCCCAAGGTCTTTTGTACATCAAAATGCCAGGAGGGAAAGAGCTTGTGCCCAGGTGGTTCTGGTAACATCTCCCTCTCCCTCATTCCTGATACACTTTCTGCTTTCTTTATAAATTTCTTTCCTCTATTTAATTTCTAGTTTTCTTGGCTGAGTGTCTGTTTGCCTAGTTAGAGATAAAATATAATCTTTATCAAGTTCACAAGGTAGCTGTTACGTTTAGCTATTGACATCTTTGCTATATCTGAACTTGAAAATATTTGAATGTCTGTGTTCAAGTTTGCATGTAGTGTGCACACATGTGAATGTACAAGTACCATCTCCATGTCTGTGTGTGTAGGTGTGCACACATGTGTATGTATGAGTACCATCTCCTAGGTTCTAGAAAATATTTTGATGTTTGACTTCCTAGATTTAATAAGATGGCCAAAAAGGCCATTTTTAAAACAAATACAAGCTCAGGCCTGATGGAGCAGATCTGTCATTCCAGATTCTTGGGAGGCTGAGGCAGAAGGATTACAAGTTCAAGGCCTGCCTGGAATATAAAGAGGGTTCATGATTAGTCTTGGCAGCTTAACAAAATTGTCTCAAAAAATAATGAGATACAGTTCCGTGGCAGAGAGCTAGTTGACCATGAGCAAGACCCTCGGTTCAATCCTCAGTACCACAAACAAACAGACACACTAAATACACAAGCTAACAAATCAATGAGCCAAAGAAGCTAACAAGTTACAAATCTCAGTTCAATCCCCTGTGTAGACAATAGCATAATGATATTTTTGGAATATAATCTTGGCTGAACAAGCATCTGAAAGCCCAGGAAATATAGGAAGTACTACAACTACGTTAACAGACAGTATATAATAGTTGTTTATTCAAGATTACTGAAGAAAAGAAAACTCCCAAAGCATGGTGTTATGCATTTGGAAGAGTAAAAGATTCTACAGAAGAAAGTACCCTTATATTCATTTGGTGAGTGTTTCAACAGAAGGAGTTGTGGCCACCTTGTGCTCCATAGGCTTGTCACCTTGCCCGAGGCTTGGCTTCCTGGTAGAACCTCAGACACCATGTCTTAGTATTAGATCTCATTCTGGGGCTTAGGATAAAGAGATGCTAGAAACCAAATCTTTGGGCAAGTTGAGGTAGTCAAAACATTGGCAATCAGAAGAATTTAGAGATATCTTAAAAGAAGAAATATAAATATTTAATAAGTATCTGAAGTACTCACTGTCTTCAGTCCCCAGTGAAATAATAATCAAAATTATACGAAATGTTGTCTGACCCCAGTTAGAATGAGTACTAAAAAAAATCAGAACATAAAAGCTGGTGAGGATATGGTAAAAAACAATTCTTATATTTTATGGATGGAAATATCAATCAATAGGTACATTTTGGAAAGAAGTAAGTAGAGTCCTCATGAACTAGAAGTAGACTTAACATGTGATCAAGTTGGTCCACTCCTGTCTGTTCAAAGAAAATAATGGTAGAACTCAACAGAGAAGCCCACAAGTCATTTTTGTGGTGCTGATGTGATCCATATGGCTGCCTGTCAACAGTTAAACAGATAAAGGAGAAATGGAGTATTATGCAGTCATTAGAAGAATGAGAACTTGCCATCTGAAGCAAAATGGATGGAAGTGGATGTTGTCATACTAAACAAAGCAAGAAAGACAAAAAACAAAACAACAACAAAACAAACCAGACCAAAACCAAAACAAAAGCAAAAGCAGGGTGCCATTAGGATGGAGTAGGTGAAACACACACACACACACACACACACACTTCTGGGGTAGCTTGGCCTGGCAGGAAGAAGAAACCACAAACTGCTAGTTGGTCACCATTAGGGTGAGCAAATATATTTGTGGGTTATGGGAGAGAGAGAGAAGCAGAACGGTTCATGTCTCCCATGTCATGGGAGAGAGACAGATCTGAAGAGGCAAAAATGGTGAGGAACAATAGTCTGATACAGGTGGCCTGCTTGTCACATAGGGCCATGGTAACATCTGGGCTAGGGCTACTGCCAAGGACCATATAGGGTCCACGCTCCTATTGTAGCCAGGGTTTGTGTTGATCTCCATGGCCTGTGTTGCTACCAAAGGCCACAAAGATGCCTGAGTTCTGGCCCATCACCTCTGACCATGATCGTCCAAGTGACGATCCATTACCGGAGCCATGAAGATCTCAGTGGCCTACTCTGCCACCCTGGGCCATAGTGACAACTGGGCCCAAGTTGCTGCTGTTGGCCATATCTGTGTCTGTGGTCCTGATGCTGCTGGGGTCTGTGTTTATTTCTGTTGCCCATGTTATCACAGGGGCCCATGTAAGCCATGGGTTGAATCACCTGTTGAACCATGTGTTGAAGTACAAAGGCAGTATTGAGCTGACCCTGCCACTCACTGTCCCAAGGAAAGCCAGCTCCCTCACTAGAGAGATGACCCCATCTCTCACAGGCCCTGGAATAGTGGACCTCACGACCCCAGCAGAAGAAAATTGGAGAAGCTCCCCGGTACCCCTGTCACTTGGAAAGCTGGCCCCACCCTCACCATGGGTATGGGAGGGAGGCTGGCTCTGCCTCTCACCTGAGCTGGGTGATCCCAGCAGCCCAGACTGACCAACTCATCTACCACCCAGGCACACATCCAGGGCTTTGAATTGGCATACCCCAACATCTGCCCCATCTATGACCTGCGAGAGCGCGTAGATGGACTGGTCTTGCGGAACTGAAGTCCGCAAGTCCTTGACCAGGAGATATCTGACAGGGGTTTCAGTGAGGGTCCAGTATGGATGGTGTACCAAACGTCAGAGGCCTTGAACCTGATCAACAACACATTACACAACGAACACTTGCAAGGAAACCTGGCTAGGAAAGGGTAAACTGCACGATACACAGCTGCTCCCAGTGCCACTGAGGCAAAGAGGCGGTGGAGAAGTGGGAAATAAAGAGGAGCAAAGTGGGGTTTGTTTGCTTGTTTGTGTCTGTTTTGTCTGCTTTTAATTAATATTTTTATTTATATTTGTATTTTTTTTATCATTTTAAGCTTTCCTTTGCAAGGGGATTCTACAAGGGTGGAGGGCATATAGGGAGGGACTGGGAAATGAGTGGGATTGTGGTACATGATAAGAAATTCCCAAAGAATCGATTAAAAATAATCATGTTTAAAACCAAACCAAACCAACAAACAAAAAAATTCCCCAAGCAAAAACAAACAAACCAAGAAGTATTTTCTTTCCAGTATGGAAACATGAGATCAAAACCCAGCAAGAACGAGACGTGGAAGTAGAAGAGTTGTTCCAAGAACTGGTTGAGAGGAGAAAGGACTGAGGCTAGAAGGGCAGGTGGATGCGTGCATGTGATCCATGAATGCTGTGTGCATGTGAGAAATACCACAGTGAGTTCCACTAATTTGCACAAGTAATATTTATATCATTGACAGAAATAAGCACGAGACTTTCTTGGTGTTCCCATACCCAGTGAAGAAGACAAACAGTAATTGTAGCTAATATGGCCCGACAAGAGCAAGAGAGCCATGGGTAACTAACTCGACATGAGCAGAGTAGGATGCTCAACATGGAAGGTCTGAGTCACCTTATTAGGCTAGAAAAGGCGCCAAATGATCGGGAGGGAAATCTCACATTGGTGGTGGGAGGAGCAGATAAATATCAGGTGCAGTTCAGGACCAGCTGCAGTAGGGAAGGCTGTCTGGTCCTATCAGGTCACGTGTAGAGACTGGCTGACGGCCGCCTTGAAGCCTGCAAGGTAATTAACTGCGAGGCATAGGAGAAGCAGAGGGGTACAAAGGCTGGCCTGTGCGGGCTGCTTCTGGCTTCCTGACTCATATCCTCTTGGCTTCATCTTTGATTACAGTGTAGCTTCAGTGGGTAGTTTGGCTTATGTCATGCTGGTGTTTTTTTTTTTTTTCTCTCAAGCACCAGACGTTTTACACTTTTGCCCTCGGTTGTTTCCAGTGCCATAATTGCCCTTGGGGAGACCTCTCTTCAGGTTATTACACTCAGCTGGGAGGGAAACCGGGGTTTTCATCTGAAGGCAAGACTCAACATATGTGGGGTGCAAGCTGACAGACGAACACGGTGGAGCCTCTGGAAACTGATTTCCAAAGGTGTCCCACATGTACCCCAGAAGGTTCCAGACAGTCTGTCAGTTCACACAATGGAGGTGATAATAACACCCTCATGTACTGAAATCGTTTTCAACATTCCCTCAATCTCTCATGCCCGCTCCTTGTATATGCCCTCTTCCTGCCCAGGCCCTGCATTTGTGAAAGCAATTAAAAAGAAAAAAGAAAAAAAAAAACCAATAAAGCTCATGGAGGCCACCAAAAAAAAAAAAAGAAAAAGAAAAAACTTATACTGGAAGAACAATCCTTAAACCCCGATGCCTCTGTTTTCCAGTTTCTGCTCCATTTTCTGATCATACCTGCTGCCTTCCTGATATGAGTCAAGAAGAAAGGAGAAAGGAGGAATATGCAGATTGGACTACCAACAAGTGCTTCAACAGAACTTCATGGAAGCTTTTGCACGGCCAGATTTCAAGGGTTTCCCCACTAAATAGTTTAAAGAGAAATTAAAACAGTTTATCTTTTAGTTATTTTCTCTCTGAAGAGTCTGTTTATTTCTACATTGTGTAATCTCCTGTGTCAAATGCTTTCTATGCTTGCTTCCTTGAAGCACCTGACACACAGTTTTAGAGAGTGTTCATGAAGGCAATTTCCTTTTGAACTTTAAAAACCAGAAGTTTTGTCCCCTTCCACGTGGTTGAATGATATGAACCTAAAGCAAGAGATGATTCCCTAAAGTGTCCGAAGGCAGTCTCGTCTTGTTTCCAGCGTTGTTGTGGAAAGATCCCTGATGTGGCTCTGTAGAGTCCTCTTTTTTTGTCTTTTGTTTTTCAAGACAGGGTTTCTCTGCAGCTTTGGAGCCTGTCCTGGAACTAGCTCTTGTAGACCAGGCTGGCCTCGAACTCACAGAGATCTGCCTGCCTTTGCCTCCCGAGTGCTGGGATTAAAGGTGTGTGTCACCACCGCCTGGCTATATTTTTTTTTCTTTGGAAAAACACAGTGTTCTTTAGCCTAAGTTTTCTGAAATTTCAAATTCTGAACCTTGATAAAAATCTGTTGTTTAGTTCCTGACTTCTATGTCAAACATTTCCCCAGATGTCTATCAATCTTTAGAAAGTTTTCATTTTTTGGCTGTATTCTAACTAGGATGGAAACATCAGGAAGGCCTGCACTCACCTGTGCATTTGCTGTGCTCGTTGTTTCTTGCTTTTTCCTCTGGGTCTGCATTTCTTCAACCTAAGTAACTTCTCTTAGTACAGCCTTGCTGGCAATACGTTTCCTCAGTCTCCATTAATCTGGAAAATTCCATTTGCTTTATTTCTAAAATATATTTCACTGGATATAGCTCTCTGAGCAGATCATTTCCTTTTATATTGATCTGGGTTTTTACTTCACTACTTACACATCTCCTATTGTCTGCTGTCCCCATTATGTTAACAAGAAACAAAGTATTACTGCTATTATTATCTTAAATAATCATCCAACATTATTACCATTATTATCTGGAGGAGAGGGTATTATTTCAGGGAATTTTTCCATTTCTTTTTAAAAATAATGTTTTTATTCTTTTTCAAAATTTTACACATTTATACAATGTATTTTGTTCATATTCATCCAGCACTACCTCCCTCCAACTTTCCTAGATAACCCTCATCAACAATTTTTTTATCATTAGCTGTGCTGCCCATGTGCACATGTGTGGAGGGCTATCCAGCATAGCATGGGCAGGTTACCAGTGGCCAAATCCCCAAAGGAGAGTGACTCTTCCTCAGCCAGCAACCATCAACTACCAATAGCTTCTCTACAACATAACCTTGGGGTTTCCTTTCTAATCGATGATGAGATTTTGACTGGCTTGATCTTGTACAGACAGCTGTGTTCATGTGTGAACAGCCATGTCATGTTCCATGAGCCAAGTCAGCATTTCAAGGCTCTGCTTCCCATCCCACAGTTCTTACGTTCTTTCTGTCCCCTCTTGATGTTCCTCTCCAGATACTCCCTTAGCCAAGGATGAGGGAGGTTGGGATGGATGATTTACCTGCATCTGAGCACTCATAGTTACTCTCACATGACTTACGGAGAAATATATGCAGAAAAATGCCTTTCTGGCCAAAGCTGAGGACAAAACAAATCTATTGGTATAAAAATAAATATATAGAAGGCAGTTTGACAGTATGATCATTTAGCAAAATAACAACAGTACATTTCCACCTATGGTCATGGACTTTTGACCAGGTTTATAGTATGAAGTGTGAAGTCTGTTCTCTGGAGAAGGCCTCATGGGCATATCTTGCCATGCAGGTCAGTACTGTAGCATGCAGGGTCTAGTGCTGGATGAGACCGTTGATGTCTTTTCTCCTCCAGCAGTATAGATAATGTATTCTAGCTGGATTTCCTTAAATGAGATTCTGGCCTTCACAGCTCTTGCCTGACCTACTGGGTAACATTTGAAAAATGTTAGTGGCTTTTCATTGTCTATGAAAAACTTTTCGTTTTTTTTTTTTTTTTGGTTTTTTCGAGACAGGGTTTCTCTGTGGCTTTGGAGCCTGTCCTGGAACTAGCTCTTGCAGACCAGGCTGGTCTCAAACTCACAGAGATCTGCCTGCCTCTGCCTCCCGAGTCTGGGATTAAAGGTGTGCGCCGCCACCGCCCAGTGAAAAACATTTCTTACGTACCCCAAAGACTAACTTTCTCAAGACCTTTACATGAGTGAACCTTCTTTTCAGAATCCTGCTGTTCTCATCTTTTTTACTTTTATTTTACTCTTGAGACATAGTCTCATGGAGCCAATGCTGACTTCAAGGTTGCACAGGCTGACATGACCCTGAACTCCGATGCTCCCAAGTTCTGGGAAATAAGTGTGTGCCATCACTTTTAGCTCTGTCATTGTCTTTACAGATGGTTTGCTCTTATATTCAGGTCCTGAATGAGGTGACAGAGAAAGTAGCAAATGGGTAGTTTTAATGCCATAAAAGTAATGAATAATTTTCTTTTCTTTTGCTTTATTAGGAGCATTGTTTTAAAAGTATATTTGAAATGAATACAGAGCAGAAGAAGAGAATTTGGAAGGAACCCATGAGTGAGGTACCAGAGAAGAAGGAAGGCCAGAGAACAAAGAGAGATGGGAACTCCAAGGGCCACAGCCTGCAGAGTTTCACGAGAGCCTGGTGCTGGAAGGGTGATGTGTGAAGAACAGTGCTGAGCTCCCTTAGGAACCAGACAGGAGGCCAGAGGCTTAAGTGGCTGCATGAAGGATTTAGATAACAGAAAAGGAAAAATTTTCAGACAGTGAGGTTTGATAGACACTGGGATGTGTAACCGGGGAAGCTTGTGGAATTTCCTTCTCTCAGGCTCTTTTAAAAATAGACGGCATCTCATCTGCTTAAAGGATGGACTCTGTTTGACCTCTGAAGTGTCTCTTAAACCCAGAGGGGGACCCTCACCCCCCCCCCAAGGGAAGAGAGAACCTGGGTGATCCTGGGGAGCTGGAATAGTGAAAATATTCTGACCATTTCTCATGTTTAATTTGATTTCCATATGGTACATACATAAATTATAACTTCCATAGTGCATTTTTTGGTCTAATGTTTTTGTTTTTAAGGTATGGACATAAAAGTTTAAGTAAAAGTCTTCTAGGGAGAGAAGGCAGACCCCTTTTATCTTCCTTCTTGAGCTTATTTGTATAGGAACATAAGTAAAGAGAAAAGGATGCGCTGGACCTCTTTGACTTCGATTTCACTTCCCATTCTAAATTAAAAATTACTGTCCTTTTTGCTGGCTTTGGTATTTCAAAAAGGCAAACTGAAGGATTAATTTAGTGCAAGTATTTCTCACAGTATTTTTGGCAAGACCAGAGTTCCAAGCTGGACCAGGTTCTCTGTAGTTAATTTCCTCTCAGGAAGTTTACCTCCAAAAGTCCAAATATAAGGTCAAACTTTGGGTTGCCGGAAATGTGACTGTCCTTTACTGTCTGAGCACCCAGGCGGCCCTCAATGATATATTCTACTCTGTGGATATTGGTAAGGATTCAAGTGCTTTAAAATGATTTGGCTGCTTTCTTTTCTTTCTTTTTTTTTCTGTTGTTGCTTTTTAAATGAGCTATGATTTCTATACTCAGTCTTCTAAAACCCAGAAATTAAAATTTCCACAAGCAAGAGGTGTCCTGTTTTCTTTGGATTCAGTTATGAGTGTAGCTATCTAATTACAGGTGACATGGGCCTGCCTTCCTTCCTAAGGATCACAGAAGGGATGTGAATGTCACGAGTTGTCTACTGTAAGCAAACAGTTCTAGAGTGCCCTAAACAGGATCTCTCTCAGATTCTAAGTAACCCGAAGACACTTAAAGTTTAAAGCACATTGTCACATAACTGTTCACAACTGCCGAAGTGCTTATGAGTCTGATAAAATTCCTGTAGATGTTATGAACTCGTAGATGAGGAAATGGAGGTCATGTAAGAGGTTGTGATTTGCTTGAGGTCTCAAGACTAGAAACTGTAAAATACCTGGGAAGAGTGTGCCCTTCCCACCTATCTGTGTTTTATTTCTTTTTGATATGACTTTGCTTAAAACTCAGTCGCAGTTAGCTTCAAAAGTGCCATATGCTAGAGGGCCTCTTGGGATACTTTCGACTTCAGAGCCTGCGTCTTTCCCACTGGATGCTGTGATGTTTGTAAGACTTGTAATGGTTTTCATCATTGGTGAGATCTTTGCCTTACACGTCCACATCTTACTAGACACAAAGGGACTGAAGTCACAATCACTAAACAGAAGGTTGTGCCGACTGTGGCTCAGTCACATGAAGTAAAACACCAAAACGTCTCAACATATTCTGGCATTTCACATGGTAAGCCATACATACATATTTCTCATAGTGTCCCCCCAGTGAGATGATGGGCCATTCTAATTCGTGCTAGTCATTAATGATTAAACAGCATTAAAGAATTACAAAACACATCTTAATATTGCATTAGCTTCTGACAAAATGTTGACTACATCTTCTATAATTCCTGGCACATGGTTGTGGGTGTCACTGGGGGGCACGGTGGCTTTATTTCCTTCCCTAACAGTTCGGAAGTTTGTTTAATACTGACTCAGAGGAAGCGTTCGAGCTGAGTCCTCACATGGCCTTGTTTACAGCTCCAGAGTGTACATAATAGATAAAGAACCAACTTCCACATACCCCTGCGCTTCCTGGGTGTGTGGGCGAGTGTGCTTGAGCCTGTGAAATGAGGTTGTGCAATCTCCTGCTCGGTGCATCAGGTTGCAGTCACCCCACATCTCTGAAATATTCCTCTGAGGGAGCTTAATGTTTCACAAACTGAACACGAACGTGTTTAGGAGAGGTGCTAGTAATTAATAATTAACATGAAAAATCCCATGAGTTTCTAGATGGTCAAAACTGAGGTGGAGACAAGAGTATAAAAGTCAGCGGGAAACAGAGCTGTAAATGTTACAAACAAACATTTTTCCTTCGGCAGGATCTCACTGCTTTGCTTGTAAGCGTAGCTGACGTTTATATTCAGCCAGCCTGGGGCAAGAATTTTTGTTATACCAGCATCATTGTCCTTGTTGTAGCCTTTATGGGTAAATATAGCTATTGCACTTTTACAGACTAGAGGTCAGAGAACTGAAACAAATGTGTCCTGAGTTACACTGATAGTCTGATAGTCACTGATGGAGTAACGAGAAGAACCCAGGACTGTTTGACTTTTAAAGATAAACGAGGCCCTTCCTAACTGTGTTTTATTCTGTTTTGGTCTGACTTGGCTGAAAACTTAATCGCAGTTAGTTTCAAAAGGTATAGTGTAATGCATTACAAGAACTCTCTGGATTCAGGAGAGTTCGGGAGGAGGGTTGAAAGTTTCAGGGAAGAAATGCTACATAGACACCATTCTCAGACCTGAAGAAATGAAATGAATACCTGCTCATCTATGAAATACCTCCTGAGCACCGAGCTGGGATGATAGCATCGATCCCAAACAAACACCCAAAAGTAAACATCCAGAAACAAGTTCTCTTTTTAAGAGCTTTCTGTATCAAAATCGGGTAAGATGGTGCTCACTGAATTTAAGAACTGTTACAACGCTTACTTTTCAAGGCAGTTCTAATCCTTCTCCTCTGTTTCCTCGCCACAGATGCTGCTGCTGAGCTATGACCTGCAGAGGACAGCTTTGTTTTTGCAAAATGAAAGAAGTGTGGGGCATAGATTGTGGTATATAGATTGCTGGCATTGAAAGAAACCTGAATAAATAAATGTTCAAGAATGACCACAAGGCCCCAGACGTGGGTGTATTTATCCGTTTGCCTCATGACTGGGAGGTTTTAGTCTTGAGGCGTAGGGAGGGAGAGGGAGTGGAATCACAGTTTTGAATTTTAAAATGAATTTCCACTTGATATATTCTAAGATATTTACACCGTAGCCGTAATCTTTTAGAGAGGAAAGTGAGAAAGATCGTGTTAGAGATCATTAACTATTAAAAATTCAAAATAGAGGGGGATAGTGAGATGGGCCAGTGGGTAAAGCGTTTCCCAAACAATCTGTCAGTTTGAAGTTAATCCCCAGAACTATACCTGTTCTCTGAACTCCACATATGTGATGTGGCACCCTCAATATGTGTGTGTGCCCACACAAATTCTCTTTGGCCTCTGCTTCAGTTTTTTCCTTCAGCCTCTGCCTTGCTTGAGCTTCTGCCTTGGCTTCTATCAATGATGAACTGTGATGGGGGACATTAAACCAAATAAACCTTTTCTTTCCCAAGTTGCTTTTGGTCAGGGTCCTTTTCACAGCGACAGAAAGGCAGCTAGGACAAAGCCTGTCTCTCTTTCCCCCCCTGCGACTACACAGGACTAGGGGAACGACCCTAATTCTGCAATCAGACTGTGTTAAAACCCAAGATCTGCCACAGTCAGGTTTTGTGATGTTCACAAGCTACCTTCTCTGTTTGATGTTATGTATGGGAAGTGAAAGCACAGCAAGCACATACTAAATCACACATGTGCTTCTTTTTATCTTAGTTTATGTATCCTGCAGGCAGAAGCACCGATCCAGCTGTCAGACGGTGGCAAGAACAGTTAGTTTTGATCCTTCTGTGTTTGGGATCAGTGATTCCACGGGGATTCTGAAAAACCCCAGCACCGCGTGCTGAAGCATGTGTGTAAAGGTATTTTCTCCTTATGTGTTTTTGGTTGTTCTGCTTTTGAACTGAACTTTGCAAGGAATCTGGGAAAGAAGGTCACACTGCAATGATATTAGAGGACCTCACTTTAACCTTCAGTTGTGTTCATTGTAGCTGCTTGGCCTCTCTCAGCTCATGTCCCAGGTTTTTCTGTATGATAACACTGACTTCCCAGAGCTATGTGGTTTAAATGATAAAATTGATAGGCAAGTGCCCAGTTATGTTTAACATATGGTAAGTATTTAATAGGAATTTTAGAAATTAGGAGAAAACAAAATTTAGTAGCATGCTTAATTATAACACTTAGCTATAGGGGACAAAAGACTTATTTACTTAGGTGGATTGGAGTCAGTTTGAGGCCCTGGTTTTACTTGGTGATTTTAGGGCATTCATGTAGGGTAAAATATCTGAGCCACTTCGGATTTGAAAACTTACCAAAAACCCACCAATCCCTGAACACAAAAACCCACCAGTCCCTGGGCTTGAAACCTCACCAATCCCCACCCTGGAACTCTCCATCCAGAGAACTTTCTCCCCCATGTCATCCTATATAAGCCTGTCTCCTGCTCAGTTTCCTGCTGCTTCCCACCCAAGCAGAGACAGCCACCTCTTGTGTCTTTCCCAATAAATATCTTCTGTGCGGCTTATTGTACTGTGTGACTTCGTGGTACTCTTTGACACCAAGTTGCCAGGACACCTCTCCCTTCAGAGCTGTAGCACTTGCATTGGTGAAGCCTTCCCCCTCAGAGGTGCAATGTCTCCATTGTGAAAGCCCCTCCTTCAGAGCTTCAACACCTCCAGTACAGGAGCTTCCCCCTAGAGGTTTATGCTTCCATTGGGGAAGCCTTTCCCTCGATGCTGCTACTCTGACAGCTCAGGATGGCGCTTTTGAAAATATATGGTCCAGTCTTATGCATACAATGTGAATGTAGTTTGATAGCAATAGTACATAAAATGCATTAAAGTTAAGTGTGGGGTGATATGCAGACTTAGTTTTCCCTTAATAGTTCACACTTAAATAATAGACTTGAAACAATGGGAAAACACCATTCCTAAAAGCTATAGAAGCCATAGTAGGTTGAGAGTTTATGTGTCGGTGTTATATTTTATCAGGTGTTCTTTTTCATGGGCCACTCCTTTCACTGGAGAAAAATGTAAATGTGAACCTTAAAGTAAAGTATAGCTGAAAATCTCAACCTGGGCCTGGTGCCTTCCATTCTCCAGCAGCACCGTATGTTGCCCATTTAAAATTCAAATCTGCCTATCAAGGAGAGTCACCGAAGGTATGCCTCTAGCTTTGTCCATCTATCCATGTTGGCAGAAAAGATGAGGCACAGAAAGTGAGATCACAAATGTTTGGGAAGCCAGCAAATGTCAGGGCTTGGGCAGGCAGGAGAGCAGAGGAGCGAGTGACAGTGGCAAAATTCAAGACAGATGATATCCAGAACAAAATGCTGCACCGTGGCTTGTCAGAAGTTGCTGAAATAGTAGATGCAAGGTCCAGAACTTCACCAGGGCTGCCTCCTCAGGCCCTGGGGTGTTTTACCCCTCTTTGCTCTTCTACTGTGAGCTCCTTCCATCTCTTTGAAGACTTAGATCATACCTTCTGATACCATATGCCTGGGTCCTTAAGATTTGTTGAAATGAACAGAGAGGAATGTGTTCAAATCTCACCTGTAAGAGGGCCATTAGGAATGACCGTGAGCACCACAGCTGCCCCATTGCCTTAGACTCTGGTGAGAATTTTGTCTCTTTTGCTCACAAGGTCTCATCATACAGATGACTTCAAATTGCCCTCTAACCTCCACACTCATGCAATGGCAGGCCTGTGCTCCTCCTGTAAACAATAAACAGACGGAAAAGGAAAAAGGTCAGGAACATATGGAGTTGATAGAGATTCCATCAGGTGGTTTTTCCGTAGGAAAAAGAAAATGATTGCTTTACTGTTTGCAAAATAACACTGGGTCCACTTGGCAGGTGGGAAACCATGGTGGGTGAGAGACAGACAGATATGCCATGCAGAGAGAGTTTGGATATAGAGTTTATTTAGTGGGTTATGGAGGGGAAAGGGAAGGAGGAAAGGAAAGAATGTGGATGAAGACAGAGAGAGAGAGAAGGGGGAGAGAGAGGCAATAGTTATCTCTTCAGAAGCAAGACTTGAACACCTGAAACAGTTGACGCAGAAGAAGGTGACCTAAAAAATAACTGTAAGAAAATGTTTGAAGCTCTTAAAGAGGAAATGAAAAGTTCCCTCAAAGAAATAGAGGAAAAGAAAAACAAAAATTGGAAGAAATGAACAAATCTCTTAAAGAAAATCAAGAAAAAGCAACCAAAAAGATGAAAGAAACAATTCAAGACTTGAAAACCAAAATAGAGAAAATAAAGAAAATGCAAACCAAGGGAATTCTGGAAATGGAAATTATGGGTAAGTGACCAGGAGCCACAAATGCAAGCATAAACAGCAGAATATAGATTCATCAGCCAAAGAAAATAATAAATCTAACAAAAGCTTAACACAAAATATCCAGGTGATAAGGGACACCATGAAGAAACCAAACCTAAGAATAATAAGGGATAGAAAGAGAAGAAGTCCAACTCAATAGCACAGAAAATATATTCAACAAAATCATAGAAGAAAACTTCCCCAACCTAAAATATGATATGCTTATGAAGGTACAAGAAGCTTACAGAACACCGGGCTGGACAAAAAAAAGTCCCCTTGCCACATAACAATCAAAACACTAAATATACAGAATAAAGAAAGATTATTAAGAGCAGCAAAGGAAAAAGGCCAAGTAACATATAAAGTCAGACCTATTAGATTACACCTGACTTCTCAATGAAATCAATGAAAGCCAGAAGGTGCTGATCAAGTGTTATGCAGACCTTAAGAGACCAGAGATGCCAGCCCAGACTACTATACCCAGAAAAACTTTCAATAATCATAGACGGAGAAAACAAGGTATTCCATGAGACAACCAGATTTAAACAATACCTAGCAACAAAATTCAGCCCTATACAAAGTACTAGAAGGAAAACTCCAACCCAAGGAAATCAGCTACACCCACAAAAACACAGACAATAGATATCTCGCAGCAGCAAACCCCAAAGAAAGGAAAAGCACACACAATAACATCACCTACAACAAAAACTAAATGAATGGAACTAGCAATCACTGGTTATTAATATCCTTTAATATAAATGGACTCAACTCACCTATAAAAAGACACAGGCTAACAGATAGGATACAAAAACAGAATCCACACCTCAACCTCAGAGACAGACATCACCTCAAAGTAAAGGGTTGGGAAAAAATTTTTCCAATCAAATGGAAAGCTAAGAAACAAGCTAGTGTAACTATCCTAATATCCAGAAAAGTAGACTTCAAACTAAGATCAATCAAAAGAGACAAAGAAGGACATTCCATATTTGTCACAGGAAAAATCCATCAAGAGGAAATCTCAATACTGAATATCTATGCCCCAAATACAAGGACACCCTTATATGTAGGAGAAACATTACTAAAGCTTAAATCACACATTAAGCCCCACACAATAAAAGTGGGAGACTTCAACACCACACTCTCATTACTGGTGCCAGACAGAAACTTAACAGAGAAATAAGGGAGGGAAATAACAGATATTTTTACTCAAATAGACTTCACCAACATCTGTAGAACATTTCATCCAAACATAAAAGAATATACCTTCTTTCCAGCACACCATGGTAGCATCTCAATAATTGACCACATACTCGGCAACAAAGCAAATCTCAACAAATACAAAACAATTGGAATAATCCTGTGTCTCTTGTTGGATCACCATGATTTAAAGTTAGAATTCAACACCAACACTAATTTCGGAAAACCCACAAACACCTGGAAATTGAATAATGTTCACCTGAATTACCACTGGGTCAAAGAAGAAATAAAGAAATTAAAGACTTTCTAAGATTCAATGAAAACATCCACACAACATACCCAAACTTATGGAACACGATGAAAGCAGTGTTAAGAAGAAAGTTCACAGCACTAAATGCCTAAATAAAGAAGATAGAAACATCCCACACTAGCAAGTTAACAGAACACCTGAAAGCTCTAGAACAAAAAGAAGAAAGTCACTCAGAGGACTAGACAACAGGAAATAATCAAATGGAGAACTGAAATCAACAAAAAAGAAAACAATACAAAGAATCAATGAGGCTAAGAGCTGGTTCTTTGAGAAAATCAATAAAATAGACAAACATTTATCCAAACCAACAAAAAGAGAGACTATCCAAATTAACAAAATCATAAATGAAAAGTGGGACATAACAACAGACACGGAGGAAATCCAGAGAATCATCAGGTCACTTCAAAAACCTGTATTCCACATCATTGGAAAACTTAAAGGAAATGGAAATTTTTTGAGTAAATATCGCTTACCAAAATTAAATCAAGACCAGATAAATAAATTAAATAGACCTATAACCGCAAAGAAATAGAAACAGTCATCAAAAGTCTCCCAACTGAAGAAAGCCCAGGACCAGAGAGCTTCAGTGAAGAATTCTACAAGATATTCAAAGAAAAACTAATACCAATACTCCTCAAGTTGTTCCACACAATAGAAACAGAAGGAAAATTGCTAAACTCTTTTTACGAGGCTACAATTACCCTGTACCCAAACCACACAAAGACACTACTAAGAAAGAGATTTACAGACCAATCTCACTCCTGAACATTAACACAAAAATACTCAATAAAATACTGGCACACTGAATCCAAGAAAACATCAGAAAAATCATCCACCATGACCAAGTAGGCTTCATCCCAGAGATGCAGGGATGGTTTAACAATGATAATCTTTCAGTGTAATCCATCATATAAACAAACTGAAAGAAAAAACCTACATGATCATCTCATTAGATGCTGAAGAAGCCTTCAACAAAATTGAACACCCCTTCATGATAAAAGTCTTGGAGAGAGCAGGGATACAAGGAACATACCTAAACATAATAAAAGCAATATACAGCAAGTCAACAATCAACATCAAACTAAATGGAGAGAAACTCAAAGCAATTCCATTGAAAGCAGGAACAAGACAAGGTTGCCTACTCTCTTCATATCTATTCGATATAGTACTTGAAGTTCTAGCTAGAGCAATAAGATAACAAAAGGAGATCAAGGGGATACAAATCAGGAAAGAAGGCAAACTATCACTATTTGCAGACAATATGATAGTATACTTAAGTGACCCTAAAATTCTACCAGAGAACTCCTACAACTCATAAACACCTTCACTAATGCAGCAGGATACAAGATTAACTAAAAAACATCAGTAGCCCTCCTTTAACAGATGATAAACACGACGAGAAAGAAATCAGGGAAGCATCACCCTTCACAATAGCCATAAATAGCATAAAATACCTGGGGGTAATGCTAACCAAGCAAGTGAAAGACTTGTATGACAAGAACTTTAAATCTTTGAAGAAAGAAATTGAAGAAGACACCAGAAAATGGAAAGATCTCCCATCCTCGTGGGTAGGTAGAATTAACAGTAAAAATGGCAATCTTACAAAAAACAATCTACAGATTCAAAGCAGTACCCATCACATCCTAGCAAAATTCTTTGCAGATGTCAAAAGAATGGTACTCAACTTCATGTGGAAAAACAAAAAAAATCCAGGATAGCCAAAACAATCTTGTACAACCAAAGAACTTCTAGGGGCATCAAAATCCTGGACTTCAAACTCTACTATAGAGCTACAGTAATGAAAACAGCCTGGTATTGGCATAAAAACAGATAGGAGGACCAATGGAATTGAATCGAAGACCTGGATATCAATCTATACACCTACGAACACCTGTGTTTTGACAAAGAAGCTAAAAATATGAAATGGAAAAAAGAAAACATATTCAACAATAATGCTGGCATAACTGGATATTAACATGTAGAAGAATACAAATAGATCCACCTCTATCATCATGCACAAAACTCAAGTCCAAATGAATCAAAGACCTCAACATAAATCCAACCACACTGAACATTTTAGAAGAGAAAGTGGGAAGTACACTTAAACATATTGACACATGAGACCACTTCCTAAATATAACCCCAGTATCACAGACACTGAGAGCAACAATTGATAAATGGGACCTCCTGAAACTGAGAAGCTTCTGTAAAGCAAAGGACACGGTGAACAAGATAAAACAGCAGCCTACAGAATGGGAAAAGATCTTCACCAACCCCACATCAGACAGAGGATTGATCTCCAAAACACACAAAGAATTCAAAAAACTTGACATTAAAAGATCAAATAATTCAATAAAAAATGGGGTACAGACCTAAACAGAGAACTCTCAACAGATGAATCTAAAACGGCTGAAAGACACTTAAGAAAATACTCAACATCCTTAGCCATCAGAGAAATGCAAATCAAAACAACTCTGAGATTCCATCTTATACCTGTAAGAATGGCCAAGATCAAAAACACTGATGACAACTTAGGCTGGAGAGGATGTGAGGTAAGGGGAATGCTCCCCCATTGCTGGTGGGAGTGCAAATTTGTACAGTAGCTTTGGAAATCAGTTGGTGATTTCTCAGAAAATTAGAAGACAAAACCTTGAAACCCAGCAATACCACTTTTGGGTATATACCAAAAAGATACTCAATCATATCAAAAGGACATGTGCTCACCTATGTTCATAGCAGCATTATTTGTCATAGCCAGATGCTGGGAACAACCTAGATGCCCCTCAATAGAAGAATGGAAAAGGAAAATGTGGTTTATACAAGTGGAGCACTACATAGCAGAAAAAAAGAATGACATCTTGAAATTTGCAATCAAATAGATGGATCTAGAAAAAAAACCATACTGAGTGAGGTAATCCAGACTCAGAAAGACAAATATGATATGTATTTGCTCACAAGTAGCTTTTAGACATAAAGCAAAGAAAAAACAGTATACAGGCCAAAACCCCAGAGAACCCAGACAACAAAGAGTATCCTAAGAGAGACAGACATGGATTTATATAAGAAGGTGAAAAAGACAAGATCTCCTAAGTAAATTGGGAGTGGGGGGGGGGTCATGGGAGAGGGTTGAAAGGGAAAAAGGAGGAAGGGAGGGGAGAGAAGAAAAATGTATAGCTCAATAAAATCAATAGAAAAAAGACTGTTAAAAAAAGAAAAGAAAAAAAAATTTATTAGTGATCATTGTCTTGACCTGTCCTTTATTTGAATTTATTGAAGAGTAGGTTTCCAATTTACCTTTTCTGTACCAATTAACTGGAAATTTTCTACAAAACTTAAAAAGGGAAAATTTATCTTTTCTAACAATCTAATTCCTTTAGAACAGTGAATGCTGGTCAGGTCACATCACCCTTGATTCTGTGTCTTTGCCAGTTTTCATGGTAAGTAGTGGGTTTTCCTTCATTCTTGACTTATAATAGTGGAAGCTGGTTAGCAACATTGATATTCAACAATAGAAGGTACATTTCAATAGGTCTGAAAGTTGCTTGGTTGTACTTCCTGCTTACTCAAGTAATATTATTTCCCTTCTCAGGTCTTTGATGGGGTTGAAGACTAGATAGTCATAGTTACTTTCCTTTCATTACTTGGCCAAGTTATTTTTTTATTGATTTTATTGAGCTATATGTTTTTCTCTGCTCCACTTCCTTTCATACCCCTCCCCTTCAACCCTCTCCCAAGGTCCCCATGCTCCCAATTTACTCAGGAGATCTTGTCTTTTTCTACTTCCCATGTAGATTATGTCCATGTATCCCTCTCTTAGGGTCCTCATTGTTGTCTAGGTTCTCTGGGATTGTGATTTGTAGGCTGGTTTTCTTTGCTTTATGTTTAAAAACCACTTATGAGTGAGTAATATGATAATTGTCTTTCTGGGTTTGGGTTACCTCACTCAAAATGATGTTTTCTAACTCCATCCATTTGCGTGCAAAATTCAAGATGTCGTTATTTTTTTCTGCTGTGTAGTACTCCTTTGTGTAAATGTAGCACTTTTTTTTTTTTATCCAGTATTTGGTTGAGGGGCATTTAGGTTGTTTCCAGGTTCTGGCTATGCCAAACAAAGCTGCTATGAACATAGTTGAGCACATGTCCTTGTGGTAATTGAACATACTTTGGATATATACCCAAAAGTGCTATTGCTGGGTCTTGAGGAAGGCTGTTTCCTAATTTTTTTGAGAAATCACCACACTGATATCCAAAGGGGCTATACCAGCTTGTACTCTCACCAGCAATGCAGGAGTGTTCCCTTTTACCCACAACCTCTCCAGCATAAGTTGTCATCAGTGTTTTAGACAGCCAAGTTATTTATAATACAAGATTTAGATTCCTTAGGATAGCATAATTATTGAAACACTTATCACATGTGTTTTGCTTGATAATGTTTGTGCTGGTTGTAATTCTAATTTTTATACTTGATATTTTTTTCTTTTTGTATATAATTTTGTATTAGGCTTAGAACTCTCTTATTTAAACAAAAAAAGAAGGCGCTGTAGGAAATCCTTCAGCTAGTAGCCTTTAAGTTACTTGCCCACTTGTACGTGGCCTCTTGTACTATAAATGCCGATGTAAAGTGTGTGCTTGCTCTCTCTTCCGGCTTTGGCTGCTGTTCCCCATTCCAGCAGAGGATTGTGACCTGTAAGTCTACCCCTAAATAAACAACCCTCTATTATACTCAATTCTGAGCTAGTGTGGGATTTCTTTTTAGTGTCCTTCTTCCCATACTTGTAATTATTGTGTAGCCTATAGACTTCAAAGAATATTCAATAAAAATATTCATGAAGAAATACCAAGTGGTAGAATAAAAATATATACATATTGTGATCTGAAAAGTAACTGAAATACAAGCATTGTAAAATATTCT